>JBBPRR010001453.1:0-10640 GCA_038093115.1 Hortiboletus flavorubellus | reverse complement strand
ATGGGCTTCCGACTCGATCTCGCACTGATCGAAATCAGAGAGAACACACTGTCCGTTCTCGTCTACCAGCACCTTCGCCGCCTGCCAGAGGGTCAGCGACCGGCACCCAGTGTGGTATATGTATAGACCACGCACCCTGAGATCCCCGTGCAATACTCCACGTCCATGCAAGTATGCCATCCCCTTCGCAATTTCATGCATAAACCTTAGCAGGTCTACACGCACCGTTGACTTGTCTCCCACCACCATCGTTCCCATAACTCTCGCTTGTTTGAGCGATGCTGCGAGGTTGTCGCCGCTACAAAACTTGCTCACAAGAAACCAGGGCTTCTCCCCCACTGCACTACTTGCGCCATACAACGGCAATACGTTCGGATGATCAAGCGCGTTCCATAGCTCAACGTGGCGCACAAACGCCGCTCGTGACACACTGTGTGCCAACACCTTGACGACAACGGTGAGTTTCCGCCAATGACCGAGGTACACGTCTGAAAGGAATCCCGTGCCAATCTTGCGCGTTCGAATAACCTCGTATCTGTCCGCCGCGCGCACGTTATGTACATCAGCTGGGCCGCAAGCAGGGATTCCAATGACATGCCTTGTAATCGTCCAGCTTGGCAGTTCCGGTCCACTAACGGTGCCAATGCCCTCACCGAGTCCCCCTTGCTCCCCCTCACTCTGAGGCCGCTTTGCGGCAACACTCGTCAACCTTATCATCGCTTCGATCCCATTCTGCATGAATTTCCGATCCAGCTCGGAATTAGGCATATTCATCCAATGCTCCCGACGTTCCGACGCCATGCGCTTATTCCCATCCCCGAGTCCCTGTACCGCCAACATTCGGCGGAGCGTCTCGGCAGCCTCAGGAATCTCTGCCCGCGCGACCTGCAAACAACGGATCATCTCCACATCACTGCGCGCATCCAATGCCCCCGCCAACGTCCCTCGAAGGGAAGCCTCATCCGCAGCCGCATCCACAGAGTCTTGGGCACGGTGTACCTCTTTGAGCGCGCGAATCAACATTGGTGATGCTGGTTCTGTGGCTATCGCCCCCGTCTTCGTGGTCGTCGTCCTTGACGTCTTTATCTTTGTCTCTTCCAAGGCGAACATGGCTTTAGTCGGCGTCGGCGGTACAGACACGGTGGGATCTGCCACATCAGGCGGGCACGCCGTCGACAACATGAACGATGTCTGTGTATCTCGTCCAGATCCAGACCCAAACCCTATGGGCATTAACCTTCTCATGGTTGGTGATGGATCAACCATCGAAGGTGCCAGCTGCTCCGGCTGTCCATACGCAGGCGGAGGCGTCAGATGGCCGCCACGGTCCGAGTCATTGCCATCTTCGCCCACAGGCCCATTCAAGTGCACGTTTGGGGTGCCATCCGTTGTAATGCCCAGAGCATTTTCACCTGATAACTCCGCCACCACTTCTTCTCGGCACGTCTGCACCTGCTGCCCATACAACATTGCATACTGCCTTTGAATAATCTGCTGGTCCAACGACAGCAGCGCGTGCGCTTCCTGTGCGAACCGCTTCGATTCATTCGTCGCCGAGCACACCTCGTGATACGTGCGAATCTGAACAGACACCTATCGGTGACAACTCAATGGGCAAGACAACTTAAGAGAATACAAGCTACCCACCCCAAACCTCGCAGCGGCGTCCGTGATTGCGTCGTTACATGCTTGGAGTTCCCTCGTAATTTCTTCTCTCCGCACGTATCGCTTCAAAAACGGACGGTGGAGTTGCGTCTCCAGAAACGTCTGGATCTGAAAGACAACATCAGTTGAGCCAGAATGGACAACCCAAATTTACCTCGACCCACCTGTGCAAGTGCACCGCACAACCGCTCAACAGGTATATCGAGAGTAGTTCCCACTCCAGCTTCGTCAATGTCGCACCGAACAGAATAGAGGAGCGTCGCACAGCGTTCGGCGAGGCGCAAGCAAGACAGACGGTTCGTCTTTTTAGCAAAGTATTAGAGAGAGAGCACATACAGGTCCAAAACCAACGAGGTACTCACGTCCACCTTTTGACATGCGTCCCATACGCTCAACAATGCTTTGGCTGCTTCTTCGAGGCCAGGGAGAGGAGCCAATGAGAGAATGTCTGTGGATATAGAGAGCGTATCCCTGACTACTGGTGCGAATTCATGACCGACAAACCTCGCTAGTAGGGGTTCAGCGACAGAAACAAACCCACGGACTAGCTCAACGACATACCCGATTCTCTAACCTTGACAAGCGCCTCGCCGACGGGCGATAACATCGTAATGGTCGCGGTCGGCAAAATAGACGTGATCGCCAGCGAAACGTACTATAACCCTTGTTTCTCAATGGTTGAGAGGACAAAACAATAAAAAGAGACACACCTTTTCTGCCCTGCTATACCCCACTCGTTGCACTTGCTCGTCCGATACGTTTCCGTGCTTTGATACACTACGCGCAAAGAAAGATCCATGCTTTACAGTGTCTTTCTCGTGCATGTGTGTGGCAGACTTCTTCGGATCTACATCTGGAGACACCACTGCGACATTCCCCCCCTTCAGACCGTCCACACGTTCTCCTTGCAGACTGTCAGCATGTACCGACCCACACCTTTCGCTACTCTGCGCCAAATGAGAACATTGGCACTCTTCACCGACATTTTCGTTACGCCTTCGGGTGCCATGGCTCACATCCTTGCTCTGTCGTTTCGGAGTGCTCCCCGAGTTCCTCCGCCCCCAAAACGTCCTTGAACGGCGACTCTCGCGTTCCGCTTCCTCGATCCCGATCCCGAGGGAGCACAAGGAAGGACAGGTGTTTGTGTGCGATTGCGACGAGGACAGCAAGAGTGATTGTGATTGTGACTGGGATGGGCCAGACATGCACGAGATGTACGATACCGACGAGCGTGTCGACGCATTGCTGAATCGACGACTACGTCCACCAATGTGTTCGTACCCATACCTGCCGTGTCCGAGCTCCTGACCCTGTATGAACATCTACACGGTAAAGTCGCATCAACTACAAGCGCCACAGTACGAAAACGTCCACTCACTGTGCCACCGGGCGTAGCCCCACTCGCGTTCCCCTGGAAATGACACGAGTGGCGGCGCATCAAATTATCCGGCAATTTCTGCATAATAAAGGCCCCGTCGACAGGCGGTAGCCCGACATCCACCTCACAGTATCCAGGACTATCGTTCCGTATTCTTGACCCTGTGGACAGAGGTGCTATGGTCATGGGTACGGCCCGAGCGACAGGAATGCCCTCCATCTCGTAACCAGCGTTGACACCCGTTGGTGCATAAACAAAGTGAGGGGCTGAGGAATCTGTAGACCCAGCACCCACACCTTCGACGCCATCCAAGGACGCATGAATCTCCTCGTCCAAAAATGCGCCAGGGCCGGCTCGGCCTCGACCAAATGGTTCTCGCAACACCAATGAATTTCCGCACTGGACCAACCCCATTCCCATCGCACCATATAGCTCATCACAGCGAGGGAAATTGCCAGCAAAGGTATCACATGTGCCGCCCTGGGACTTCTCCACAGCATTGTCCCAGTCGTCGAGCCAACCCTTTCGTCCACCCCACCAGCGGATGGGGGCCTCGTTCAGAGGGGTTGAGTCACCCTTGACTGTGGCCGGCGTGCCCTGGATAAATGATTGGCCGGTGGGAACGGGACTTCCGCGGGTGGACGGTTGCAGAAGCGATTCAACACCCAGCGAGACCCATACGTTACACGGATCATCTGGAGGAGACAAAGCAACCTGTGCGGCATACGGGTTTCCAAAGGATTGTTGAATAAGCGATCGGGTACGAGGAGAGCGAGAAGGCGAGGGTATTATTTGAACTGGGGAGCCTTGGGCAATGTGGAGATGAGATTGAGTGGCGTGATGTGGTGAACAGAGAAGACGGGGTTGAAATTGAGAACGGGACTGTGTTTCATGGAGAAGTCAGGAGCGTGCACGCCGGTCGAGCGGGGGACAACGTACACTATAGATCGAAGTAGGCGAACCTTGTCCTTGCTTTAGACCATTAGAAGAAGGTAAAAGGGGACGTGGACTGTGGTGCGTGGGGGGCTGCGATGGACTTGCGAGGGGAGACGATGGAAGAGGAGAAGTAGGGAATGGTATTTCCCGCGCGAACGGACTGCTACTCGGGCTGGTATGGTGTGCATACGCACGATGTGATTGAAGGGGTGTGGAGACCATGACGGGGGATCGCTCGGGAGACGTACCTGAGCGGGGAGAGCGAGAGAAGGAAGCAGTCCGAGTTCGAGAGACACCAGGAGGTGGCCATGGTGAGGTCAGCCCCGAGTCGAGATGCTCCCTGAGTGGGGAGAGGGTGTCTGATATCTCATCGATGGGTGAGTTTCGGGGAGTATGTCCTGCGGGAAGAGGAGAGACCGAATTGGATGAAGGGTTGAGAAGAGAGGGAAGACGAGGGGAAGAGCTCTGATAGGAAACCGCGCTCGTCGGGCGGGGCGAGCGTATGGATGAGACAGACATCGTCATGTGGTGAATCTGAGAGTGTGCAGGAAACGAATGAAAAGAATACCAACCATCTCTGACGGGTTTTTATACGCCGAGGTAGCATGACGTCGACTAGCCCGAATGCAAAGTACTGCTAGTCTGAGCGCTCATCAGATTTAAACGCCGGCACCGTGACTCCGCACCAATCATACTGCATTTGCCAACTGATTCGCTCAGTTGGTGCAAGACCAGAACCCACAGCAAGCTCGCCCAGTGCGACCGCAACGCTCGCAGTGACGCAGTCCCCGCCCCGAATGGGGTGCCATTGGGTTCGATTTGGAATTCTCATGAGCCATAAAAACATGGACTCCCACTCGTTGTATGGTATAGCCACTCCTTTGTATCTCTGGCCCGAGGCGCTCAGGCTGACGCACCCAGTCGACATAGTACTGTTTCCGTGCCAGGCGGATCCAGAAAATCCCATGACCACATCAGCACCAGCCGTGAGCGTCTCTCAAACCGAAAGAACTCCCATACTTAGATATGTCCTCACCTGATATGCTCTGAGATAACCGGAACCTTACCAGCACGCCAGCCCTCCACGCAACATTATGCCAGCGTACCCTGCCACACCGTACATCTGGCCTCAGACGAGGTGCCAAACGCGCGACTCGATCTCTGGCGTTCTGCTTTCTATCGGAGACTAAGACCTAGTAAGACTCCAAATTGCCAATGACTACTTCTGCCTGAAGCTCCGCTGAATGGAACCATATCAAGGATCCTGCATATCGGATCTCTTTTGATGCATGTGGGGAGGTATGCTTCGTTAAATCCAGAGATACGGATCTGAGCAGGCGGTCATTGTTATCATAGATATTGGTTAGGTCATCATCCCGTATACATACTCGGGCTCGATTGTCTAATGGACGTGACTGGAATATTGGTCGGGTTCGTGTCGCAGTGCGGTTGCAATGGCAAGTGGTGGAGCAGATTGACTCAGTTGCGAGTTGGTGGTATCGCTGTCCCTGCTTGTGGGGCTATTAGAAAGAGTAACGGTAACCCTTTCAACGTCTGAGTAGGGACCTGACTCAGTTAGTAACCCCGAGTACGTAAACCCAACATCCTCCCTGAAGAGTCAACAACACGGCTTGACAGCTTGCCTCTCTGGTCACCAGTCCAGAACACGAATAATGACCTTTTTCTTTTCCTATCTCGCGTTTCTATGCTGCAAGAAAGGTCCAAGTCGTCGGAGACGACCCCTAGTCTACGATGCAAGTAAGTACGAAACCATTCACCGTGCAGCCCCTAAGTGACATCTGTTACGTTGAGCAGCAACTATAAGCACTCAGTGCATATTTCCAGCAGAACTTATTGTCGACATTCTCTCCTACACAGACCCTCGAGATATCATCCGATGGCGAACGGTAAGCCTGCTTGCTGTTTGTTGAATTATGAATTCCAGCCACCTTTCCATTCCCTTCCCGCAGGTGTCAAGGTGGTTCCGTGCCATCACTTACGATCCCACGATGTGGAATATCCTGTATGGAAATGCACCCTTCGTTTGTTCGCCTGGACCATTTTCCTCTTCTGCCTCTCTCGAGCACTCGCTCGTGCGATCAGCGCGATTGGCGCAGTCATGGACCACGCCATCTCTCCGAATTGTGTCGCACGTCGTTATCCCGTTCTATGGCCAGCCCCAACGTAATTCCCGAGTCGATGAGATCAACCTTGTCTGTGGAAGGTGGTTCATCGTGTGTCAATCGAAGCGGCGGATCGTATTGTATGACATTAATCCCAATCCCAAGACCCGCCGGCGCGTGCCACAAATTTTATGGGAAAAGGGAAAGTGGATACATCGCTGGGCTTCGTGTTCAATGATATCTGAGGACGGGAACTTGGTCATCTATGTAATATTGTGCGAGCAGCATTCCCAACAGCATCAGTGGTATGTCTCTATTTTAGTCTTCGCCAGACACTTCTTATACACCAAATGCTGTAGGAAGTTTTCAGAGTTTCGTATAAATGGCGAGTCTGGCTTGGTGTGTGACACTATCCCCATAGATTTTCCTGAACGTGGGGTTGTGGACTCGGATGTGACTCCATATATCGTCGGTCACTTGAAACAGTCACCATTCTTGGTTATTGAACCTCTGTACCTGGTGTTTGACACTTGAACTCGCCTCTTCCATGAACTCCCTAAGTTCTGCATCGCAATGGTATGCCACAAGGGACTAAATATTGCAGGGTGTTCTATGGCTCATTGGTTTCCAGGAAGAAACACGGCATGAGATCAAGATTAGTGACAGGGTGAATCAGGGGTGGTACATCTTGTGCACAAACACACACATTTTCTGTGTTTTCCCTGATCTATTCAGACCTCATATAACACTCATACAAGCCTTTACTACCCCTGATGATCCACCCTTGGGTGAGAACAACTTAGGTGGTGTTCTCCGCATCTCCCATGAGGGGATCTTGTTCCACAGGGCCCCCTGCATTGTCATACGAAACTCAATTGTTGATCCCATCACTGGTTCCATAGGTGTCAGGTTTCTGGATCAATCATGTGGCTATATTTATAGGTGTCTCAACCTGGAGTGCATTGATGTGACACTACACAAGCCATCTCTGGTCAATGTTTCACCAATCACCTTCCATTGGCACACTGTTGTCACAAGAGTGAATGAACCACTTTGTCAAGACTTCTGGTGCAAAAGCAATTTTTGGGATTCGCTGGCTGATGGGTATGCGAGGGGCCTGTTAACTCATCATTGCAGTCGTTTGATCTATCCCAACACTGCCATCTGCCATGAAAAACAGAGCGCGATCATCAAATTCACAATTGATGCTACCCAAGATTGCTGTGTGGCCACTTTGTGCTGATTTTTATTTCCACTGCCAGTGGAATGGGAGCATCACCGCTGCTTGAGAGAATTTCCAGATAATGACCGAGCCCAGTGGGGGGTGTACTTTGATTGTATCCAAGGGAAAGTATGGCATATTTGGATAACGGAAAAGAATGATCTGCTTCTGGATGTCCTAGATGTTGAATAGGTTGCTGGTCTGTAACATACATCATGTAGCTCTGAACTAATGATAGTGTCTTTCCGACTTTGAATGAGAGATTGGTGATCATGTCTCAAATATGATAATTTGTCAAGATAGGCATTCACAGAGTCTCTGCTACAAGTGCTTACATGACTTGGAATTACTAGGTTTCATACACATGCATACAGTATCTCCCCAGTTGTTTGATGAACAAGATTCATCACCTTGTTAACATTCTCACTGTGTGGCTTCACACCCAGACTTCTAACACACTGGCAGTCATGCAGTATTTACTTTGCCAAATGCAACCATCCTCCTTTAACTCCTTCAGTACCAGCATGTTCAACATTCACCTGTCCCAGGTGCCCTGTATCTCCCTTCAATGCTCAATATCCACCAGTAACAGTGGATCTCGAGCCTTGCTGTGCAGCTGAGTGCAATAAGCTCCTTGTCATTGGAATCTTCAAATTGTGATGGAAGCAATATATGGGAAAAGATACTTACATCATTGTATTGAATGGAAGGGAGTGTGAGATGAGTTTGAGGGACAGGACAAAGGTGGCAGTGAGGGGGACTCAGTTTTGTGGAGCTTGATGATATATTCTGAATCTAGGTGAGTAACCATTCAACTGACTTCAACCCTATCTACTTTGACTATGATCTGAACAGGAAATGGTGAAATGCCAGTGGTGTTGGTGATAAGTGGGACAGTTGTATGTATTAGACTAAACAAGAGCGCTCAGTCGTTTGCATGGCAGACGGACTGAATGATATTCACCTAAACAAGAGCGCTACATACAAAGTGAGCATAAGTCTGGTACAATCTATGTGAAAGATACTCACCTCAGTCGTTTGCAGGGCAGATGGACTGAGGTGACAACTACGAATGGGGCTGTTTAAGTACTCATAGGTACAAGCTAACTATGTATCTAATGGGGTAAATGAAGAATGTAAGAGTGACATAATAAAGTACAATGTACCGTATCCGAGAGAATGCATAAGTAATCTAATGTGACAGGCTGTGTGCACGTTGTGTGGTACATCGTCTGGAGCCAAACGACATGCTCCATGCAATGGATCTGTATGCGATCGGCGGCGCGCATGCTTGCGCATTCTGACACTCCCCCTCAAGCTGTGCGCAGTCCGAGTTCGGTGGTGAAGTGCTTGACTTTCGGCGATGGCAGGGCCTTGGTGAAAATGTCAGCAACCATATCGCCAGTGGGGCAGTAAACAAGTCGAATTTTGCTGTTGTCGACGATCCAGTGGATGAAGTGGAAATGCACATCAATGTGCTTGGTACGTGCTTGGTACTGGTGATCTTTGGCAAGTGCGATCGCTGACTGGTTGTCTGAGAAAAGAGTTGTTGGCTGCGGGATAGGTGTGAAGAGGCTGGATATGAGGGTATGAAGCCAAAGGGCTTCCTTTGCGGTGTGCGTAGCACCTACGTACTCGCTTTCTGTTGTCGAGAGCGAAACGATTTCTTGTCGCTTCGAGCTCCAGGACATGGCACCGCCATCGATGAGAAAAGCGTAGCCTGAGATTGCACGGCAGTCCTCTGTAACACTGCCTTCAGCGTCAGTATACCCGAGGAGCTGTTTCTCTCCCCCTCCATAGGTTAACCTTAGGTCCTTTGTTCTGAGTAGGTACCTGTAAATTCGCCGAATGGTGTCCCAGTGCACTTGGCCATAATTGGACGAAAAGCGCGAGACTTGTGAGACGGCATACGAGATGTCGGAGCAAGTTCCGAGCACTGCATACATGAGCAATCCGATTGCTTCTTGGTACGGGATGTTTTGCATTGCAGCGTATTCAGCCGTGGTAGATGGTGACTGACTCGTGGTGAAACAACCCTAGAGCATTGCTCCCTTAGGTTGCCAGAAGATAGCCGTAGACTTGGGGTGTAGGATGAAAAGGCTTGTCAGGCCAAAGAGAGTCCTTCTTATAGTGCTTTAGGGGAAAACACCAAGAGAACTAGACTGGAGTTCTCTGGCGCTGGCATCGAGCCTTAAGTACCTACTAGAGGTATGTATATGTTGTGACCGTATCTAACGATCCGGGAACAAAAAGGGGAAAAGGGCATAGGGTGAAACACATGAGGCCAAGACGCAGTGTGGCAGAATGGAAGAGAAGCGTAACACAAGTGAAACGTGTGTATCAAGGAATGGAATAGAAGCGTGATCAAACGCTTTTGTGAAATGGCGAAACATAGAAGAGGACAGAGATGAAACATAATGTGAAACGGGGAGGATGAGAAGTCATGTGCGTGAAATGGAGTGAAGGGAGGTAAGACGACTATGACGCACAAGATAAGGGTGAGTAAGAATCAAGATAAGATCAAGATAAGATTGTCTGTTGTTAGCGTAGAAAACGTTAAGTCCAACGAACATAGGGGTATGGGAATATACTGATCGTAACACTACCCCCCTTCTAGGGATCGACTTCCAGGCGATTCAAGAGTGGTGACTTGCACTCGGTATAATTCACGTAAGGATTAAATAACTTCTCGAACTGGGCGAAGGTCATAGACAGTTTTTGTGGGGCATTCGGGTGGAGGATGTGGAATTTGCGGATGGCATCCTGAGCGCCTTGGAGATTCCTGAGTGGTTCCCATGTACGATCTGTCTCTTCGAAGCCTTTCCAATGCACCAAGTATTCGAGGCGGCGTCCCTTCAATCGGGAATCAATCAAATAATCTACTTCGTGAACTTCTTCGCGGTCTTCGGTGATATCAACTGGGCCGGGCCGGATGACGGGTTGACCAGGCAACCTTTCCTTGTATGGTTTAACGCGAGAGATGTTCACAACGTTATGGATCTTCATGCCCCTGGGAAGTCTAAGCTTAACCGCATTGGGGCCCATGAGTTCCAAAATAGGGAAGGGGCCTAGCCACCGTTCTGTTAACTTCTTGGATTGGCGCGTCAAGCACAGGTTATCTGTGGCTAACCAGACCTTATCTCCGACCTTGTATTGTGGAGCCTCGGACCGGTGTTTGTCCGCTTGAGCTTTCATTCGCTCTTGGGATGCCTTTAGACTATTTCTTGTTTCCTCCAAAGTCTTGCTCATCAAGTCGGCAAACTCCGTAGCGGCTGGCGCTTTGGAGACACGTTGTTCCACACCCATGTGGGGGACA
>JBBPRR010001452.1:0-10649 GCA_038093115.1 Hortiboletus flavorubellus | reverse complement strand
GCAACTCAGGTGACCCCAATTTAAACCTGGGCTCTGCTTCATCATTGCTCTCTGCGGTGCGCGATGTACTCGCTGTTCCGCCGATCCCTGCCAGCACATCATACTCGCCGACTTTGACACGACTCAACACCACACTCAGCACGACCACTCAGTTCAGCCATGCCCTCTCCCAACTCAGCGCTGCGCCATCTTCCAAGTTCCGACCAGTCCAATCTCGTCAGTCACATGAAGCAACACACTGCAATCTCCACATCCATCGCCTCGTCACGCGCCGCTGCCACCTCTCTCTGCAAGACAAACTGTTCGAAATCGGCGGTCGTACATCCTCTCCCAGTCGTCGTCGTCGTCTTTTTTCGTCACGTCGCTCAACGCTCACCGTAACGGCGCGTTCTGAGGCGTCGAGTCACCTTCCATAGGAGACTACGATACCAATTCTACCCGAACGCGCGTCCATCATACGGTGCGAATACCCAACTACTGTGTCGTCGGTGCAAGTTGTTTGGTGGTACCGACCGAGGACGAGACGTTGGACGAATACACGTTCGTGTATGGCCCCGCTGCGGAGAAACGAATCTGGAGTGGTAGAGGCAAGGTCCAGGAGGCTAACTTGCGGATCAAACATGGCGAGTATCTCCGGAAGATGCTGCCCAAATTCAATCGGTTGCGTCGAGGGGATGATGGTGCATGATACATACAATGCTGACGAATGTTGTCGGCTCGCGTCTTGTTCACTTATGCCATTCGCATCCTCATGTCGCGCTCCACTATTCGATTCCGAGAATTGAAAACATCGACAAGGAAATTGTACAACATGCGTCGTTGATGTACACTATACATGGGACAAGACAGGTTCGTGGCCAAACAAGTGAAATATGTTGATAGTTTCACGCCACAAGGTTGTCGTAGAAGGCTGAGAGCACAGGCTCCGCATGGGGCATGCTACTGCAATTCCCAATCGCTCTGAAAAATGCTTTCTTGACCTCGGGTGACCCACAGTGTTCCATGAGGACACCAAGTTGAACCTCTCGAACATCAGGGTATCTGTTCACACTTGTGAGCGACAAACCTACGGTATGAGGAGCCACTGACTTGGATGTGAAGAGGGAGAACGTTTCGTCCAGGACATTTTCCTTGGTCAATCTTTCTTTGATGGCCGCTAGGGCTTTTGCCTTGAGGTCCTTATCGCCGACCTTGGAACCCTTAAAGCTCTGTCATTTGGATCCACCTTGGAAAGATGCTTACGAGATCCGCTAGCCGATACATCGATTTGGGTGAACAAGTGGGCAGCCTGCCTTCGAGGGGTGTCGTACGAAGGTGCCGAAAACCGGGTTTCACTTGCGACTTCAATTTGGCGAATTCGAGATTACCAGAGTAGCAATACCACACGAACGCACGCCACCTGCATCCCCGTCAAGTACCATCCAGTAAGTACATACTTTCGAGATCAATGCATCACTTACGTCCTATGGGCTGCGAACCTTACCAAAACCGTCCGTTCGTAGTCGGACGATGGTCCCTTCGGATCTATTATGACTTCCTGGGGCCGGTGATCAACCGAACGCTGGTCACTGGCTGGTCGTGGTTGAGAAAGCACGCAGCAACAGGGATATATATCACTGACCTTCATCCAGCTCAAAGGAGGACAAAGGGCTGCCGGAACTTTGGGTCCTGCTTTCTGATTTTTGGCCTATCCGGGGCTCCAATGTAAGCCAGTGCAGACAAGGTAGGGATAGATGATCTACCTTCAAGAGTAGCTAGATCACGCTCACAGAGTAGGGATGAAGCTTCGTCTTCATCCTCAAAATCAAAATCGCTATCAAGTTCGTAGTCGTAGCCGTCCGGACACAAAATCTGCCTGACATGTTTTGCACCGGTATCATCACGGTGATTCAATGCATTTGTCCATCCCTCTTTGAGTATAGCTTCGGAACTGTTAGTTAGAAGTTACTTGAAAAATACACCTCACCTACAAGATGACAGATTAACGTGCCCTTCTAAGACGAAGAGTGAGGCATAAGTCGGGAGGGGCTTTCCAGTGTTTCCAGAGGGAGAGCGGGTAGAGGGGGTGAGGAATTCCACGTCGAAAAGTCTTCCGGTCGTAAGTGATTGAAAGAGACGATCACCGCTCTGCCTGACTAACCGCGCCTGGACTTCTGCTTCGTTGACGTAGTCAGAAGAACGAACCTGGAGGAGCCCACTGGCAAGTGGACAGTCTGAAATTGTTACATTGAGCCAGACCATGTTAGGTTGGAGCGATGAGAGAATGGAAGGTGTTTCGAGTGGGACTTTCAACGAAGGGGTGTGTGCCAAGATGACCTTCATTGTACCAAGTGGCGTGGAGTTTTTGCCTATGTTGTCGAGCGGAGTCTTGGACCGTCCTGTGCGGTTACTGTCATACTGTTCCATGGCAGCAAGCGAAAGTTGAGCATGCATGGAGGTATCCCCCCAAGGAGTTGCGCTACCACGCTGACGAAAAGAGAACGCTGCGGGAATCCAGTTGCACTGTTTGACTGGTTTCAATTTGGCCCCATTCAACTTGGCCCGAAGTCGCTCAGGGGTCAGCGTCAGAGTAAAGGTCCACCCAAGACTTGGTAACGGGAGATCGATAGAGATATCACCCTTGTTTGGAGGCAGCGAATGGAAGACAAAGGCGGTGTCGATGGTTGTAGGTGTGCATCGTTCCTCCAGTGGTTCCACAACCATGGGCATGGTGCTGTCGGATTTGAGGACGGTACGAACAAAGTACGAAGGAGGTTTTAGTGGGGAGTGAGAGGCTCTGAGGGCGAATCCAGTATTTAGATGCGGGAGAACCAGCGCCTCATGGCCTTATCAACGATTTCTTGGACACGAGTTCAAGATAGCAACATGATGGTAAACGGCAACTCAGGGTGACCCCAATTTGAACCTGAGCTCCATGGAATTACGGCCATCACTGCTCGCCACGGTGCACGATGTGCTCGCTGTTCCGCCGACCCCTGATGAGCATCGTGCTCCTCATCCACTCAGCACATCATACTCGCCGACTTTGACACGACTCAACACCACACTCAGCACGACCACTCGGCTCAACCATGCCCTCTCCCAACTCAGCGCCATGCCAACTTCCGACCAGACGTCTAAACTCGTCAGTCTCATGAAGCAACACACTGCAATCTCCACATCCATCGCCTTGTCACGCGCCGCTGCCACTTCTCTCTCTGCAAAGCGGCGTGTCGTGGTTTTCCCCGATACTGCCCCGCCGTCTCCCACTAGGCTCGAGGAATGGGGCCGTGCAGTGGGCATGGAGGCATTCATCGACAGTTCCGGAACGTCCCCTGCCACGACCATAATGATGGCGGGTAAAGTCTTAGTCCTCGACGTCGACATCGATGGCGGAGTAGTTGTCAAGACTTCCTTTGCTGTTGGTAACAATAGTGCTAATGCTCCACCAGCAGCACCCGACTTGGATGCCTTTCTCGCCAGGGACATAGCCAGATGGATTGACGCAGCAAATCGAGCATCGCTCGCCGCCGCTCACCACACGCAAGCAGAGGATCCTGCAGTTGAAGCTGCTTACCTTGGTCTTGTCGTGCAGGACCATCTACGCTACCTCATGATGCTAGATTCGCTGGCTGTCGCCGAGGGTGAGCGGGGAGTTCGGTGGTTTATGGAACCCGTCAGTGCGGCTCAACATTTCCTTGTGGCCCATAAATCTGCTGGGTATGTCACTTCTTTGTTCGGGCTGACCTTTGTTGACGCTGGTTGGGATAGGCTAAAGCATCAGCCTCTCGATAAAGTGCTCGCTCGAAACTCCTTCCCTTTGCCGTATCTTGACGCGCCGTCCTTGTCTTTCCTTGTCTGGCTGTCTCCTCTATCATACCTCCACCTTCTCCGGTCCTCGCCAACCGCGCAGCCCCAAACAAGCAGCCTCAGTCCTTCCATCGACATTCCTGTCACGCATCTGACCACGACCCTCTCGGGGAAATGTGATGGCGCCACGATCGCACGCTTAAAGCTCGTACCTTCATCTGAAGGTGTTGGGGCATCTCCCCAGTCCAACTTTCCAAATGATCACACTTTCCCCCAGGTTCCTTCTCATTCTTGGGTCCTCGAGTTCAACCGTCCATCCAGGTCGAGGCATCAGCCCACTAATTGTGGTGTAGTAGTTTCGCAGAGTCGGCTTCGTGCAATACAGGATGTTATAGCGGCGGACATGTCCACAGATGTCCTAATGGACATGAATGTCCCAGCAGGTTCTGCTACAGGCGTTGGTTTAGGCAACTTGGGTGCTTTTGGATCCATCGGTTCGGTGACGGGAATGAACATGGGCAACCTTGCGTTCAATGGCTTTATGATGGGCCCGTCGCATTCTCAGTCGATTGATAGTGAAAGTTGGGTGGATCTTCTGGTAAGTGTGGTTCAAACCAAAACGTGTTCTCGACACCGTCCTATCCATGGCGTCCCCGAGACTGGTTCCTCCACCTCTGTTCGATCGGTGATTTTTTACACCCTTCTATAATTCCACTGTTGCTAGACAACTTTGTTGCCTCTTGCCCGACCCTCATTGGTGACTCTGCTGACATTGCGTCACAAAGTTAAATAATGGTGCTCCCGCCGAGTACTACAAAGCTACATACGTAGGTGGTGAAATTTGCTTTGGGATCGTTTCTCAAACTGGTGACTGTATCAGAACTCACCAAGCCAAGCTCATCCACCTCTTTGCTTGCGGCTTGCGGCGCCACAAGAACCGGGATTCTTACTGCAAGAGATTCCTGTGAAAACGGCGGGTGAGGTATCGCACATTTTGGATGTACGTGGTACACTATAGCTTCACGGTGTGATACCGCTGGTCAACAGGCTCACGGACTCCATCCACAGATCGTAAGGGAGCAATGCTGGTTGAACGAACTGTTGGGAATGCTTCAATGGCAACCAGATAGCGCTAATCTCGCACAAAAAGAACCGATGCCCGAAGTGGAAGAACCTGTGTCGTTGCAACTACTTTCTTCCGTTCTTGGTGGAATGGTCACACCGCGTTCGATCCCCGTGTCGGTATACCTTCCTTCAACAATGCTACCGCCCCTAATGGGCTCCAACGCATCTCACTTTGGACTCGAGGGGCTTGGCGTCGGACCCCCTCCAATCACCGGTGGATCCAGCTCTGGAAGTCTCTTTGGGTCTACTGATTTGGAAATGGAGATGGAAATCCCCGGGTTGAGCATGAGTATGAATTCTGGGATGGACATCTCCATGGCTGGGATGGGCATGGAGTTATCAAACTCCCCTGTCTCGTCGCGTCCTCCGCCGATGATCGTCCTCTCAAGCCCTGCACGGGTGCCCGCGGCAGGGATGGTCGAACTCCGTGCCTCTTTCGGCGAGATCAACAACAAAGTTGGAAGCGTTGGCTCTGATTGTGGCGTCAAAATAGAGGCATCTGCTGGGGTTGATACACGTGGTATGGATGAAGTAATCAGGCGAGGGGGGATCTGGGGGCTCCCAGGAAAAGTATGGGTCAACTTGAACGTGGGATCGAAGTAGTACAGGTGATGTACAGGTGACATGCAAAACAACAACGTAGTATTACAGGCATGTTTATAAAACAGGCAAGACTCAAAAACAACAAGACAGAAAAGAATCAAACTGATGACTCGGATGGGTTCAACTTATCCATGATCGCAATAAGAACGTTGTCTGCCCATGGCTTCTCTCCGAGCGGCACTGCTTTCAGTTGAAGCTTGAGCGCTAATGCAATTTCAGGTAATTTCCGAAACTCGGAAACTCTTTCAACTTCATACTCGCTGATGATCGGGTATCTGCGAGGTTGGTAAGATCATGAACTATCCACGACGCAATTTCAATAAACTCACTGTGCCGTGAACCACGAAAAAGCTTCCTCGACGATGTTATCCTTTGATAACCCTTCCTTAATGGCACGAAGCGCAAGTTCTTTCATCCTTTCATCCCCAAGCTGCCAAGCAATATGGATTAGTTCGTGGATATGTCGCTCCAGAACCTCGCTCACACTGGCGGCAAGTCGATACATTGACTTTGGGGAGCAGCTGGGGGGGGCACCGGAGCCATTAGGAGGTATTTTGGAAGCACCCCGAGCCGATTTCAAGGGCCGGAAAGACACCTGGCCCGTGTAGCGGAAATAGATGTATGCAAGCCACCTGAGAACAACAACACTAGTTTCGGTGTACTGGCACGGTGGAAATCGACCATACTCACGTTCTGTGCGCCACACCTTTAACGAGCACCATCCGACAGGTACTGACGGAATAGGCGGGTGGCTCGGCCGGAAATTCCTCCGATTTGACACGGGTGCCTCTTCGAGTCGAGCCCGCTGGTAGCACCGTCCATCACACCCGGAATATCGGGAGAGAGGGGGACTTACTGGGCGTCTGCGGCTCTGGAGTCGACCCCTTTTGAACCTTTCCGGGAACAGGGTTGCGCTGGGGTACAGTATTATCCGAGTCATCCTCTGATTCGTCATCGAGATCGCTATCTTGCTCGTATTCATAATTGTGAAGCACGGACTCTCCGTCGATATGGTGATCGGTGGTCATATTAACCAAAAATGCAGGAACCGACCCATTCTCCCGCTTTGCTCCTGGAATGGTATAAGTTCGAGGTGCATATAAGGGATATATTATCCGTACTTGAGGTCGACCTGGGGAGCACTAACCCAATGCTGTCACTGTTGGCATACACGACGCGTGGCTTGCGAGCGGAGGTTCCGGAACCCTTTGTGGAGAACACGTAGAATTTGGTATCCACAAAGTCGCCACTCTCCAGGGACCGGCCTAATGCCAATGACGCTGAAGGGAGTGGGTTTGCGGAGAGCTGAGGAAGCCGCGTCTTCGTAGTCAACGTGAGCGACACGTAGGGATGCAAAGCAATGTCGGATGGGCTCCATGAGCCAAGGAGAAAGGGTTGTCCGTGACCAAAATCTGTGATCGTGGACGCCCTCTCCTTGAGCCCCTTTGCATCCTTATCAGCGCTATCTCTCAGGAAGACAGTCACGATGGCTTGATCTTGCTCTGTCTGGGTTTGGTTATGATCAAGATACAAGCGGACTTTTGCAAACCACCCGTTGGGATTGAAGGCGATCCCGAACCGCCATCCTAATCCAAAAGTGTCGCTCCAGACGGTAGCACCGTCCCCGGATGAACAGACGACAGGGCGGTCGTTCTTGATGGCGATGTGAAATACGGTGGTGATGGTGTCTGAGATCTTCTCCATGTCTTGAGTTCAGGATTAGGGGTAATTCCTGGATATCGACCACCGCAAGTGTGAAGGCGGATGGTTTGCGATGGACGACAGTGCTGCGCCAGCGGGAGTCGAAACTCCACAGCATTTCGGGAGCTCCCGCCAGAAGGGATCGCCGTCGTCCAAGAAAGGCAGGTTCGAGTTGTACATTGTTGTCACCTCCGGTGTTTTTGTCTCGTCCCTATCTGGTTTTTGTCACTGACTTCACCCCTAGATAATTCCACGAATAGACGCTGATAGTGTTTACTCAGTGGTCCCTGGGCGGACGTTACTTCGTAAAGGTCAGGGGTGATGGGCCATATTTATTACTCCAACTTTCAGGAGAGGTCACGTCGATAAATAACTGATCATCAGACCAATAAAAAGTTGTCTCGTTCCGGCTGTCCTACCCCCAGGGAGACCAATGGTTCCGAGATATTTCTACAAGTGAGCATATAGTGCAGCGAGGAATTTGTTGAACCTTCTGGTCTGAACGCGTCCGTACATCTAGTACGTCTCATGACGTGCAATCTCTCGGTATTTATGTGCCTCCCCCTGGGCTGCCCAGGATGACCGTAGAAGCCCGGTAATGAATGTCTCCTTGTCGTAGAAACCATTGTGACCCGAATGCGGAGAAATGCACTCGGTCCTGGAGCTTACTTGTACTGTCACAGGATAGTACGAAACGAACAAAGGTGTCAGGTACTCCTGAAGCCCATCTTATCTGACGACCATGTAGGCGATTTGTTTCATTAGACGGTCTTGTCACCGGGCTAGAGAGATATTTGGCAGAGGCCTTTCTCTATCTCTGACACCTCGGATGGGAGACAGTTGGTAGCGCTTGCCAGTGGGTTGCGCGGCAGTCCGGTGTCGTCCCAGATCCGGGTCCTTCATGTCGCACGAAACATGGCTGTTAGCCCTGTTCGCAGTCCATACCGTGTGGCTGAACTGGTGCATTATACATGTCAGAATATGCAATGAATCACGCCCCCCCTCCACACAAGGGAAAACGAATCGTCACGGTCACGGTACTCGCGACTTTCAAGTTTCAACGTCGCATGCGGACAGGGTCGCTGAACTTTGTACTGGCAGCCACCCAATTCTAACCGACGGATTTCAGGGCTACTGCTGAAGCGCAGGCGGCGGCGCTCGGAGCACGGCAGCCTGCACTAGGGTCACCTCATTTTTAGTGATGAGTCCTTAGTACTGAGAGTACCGCATCGTCCAAACCTAAGACTTGCCAGTCTGTGGCGCAAGTCTGTCCACTGCCAGCACATGATTTTTTTGTGGCTTTTTTTACGGGCAGGTGTCAGCTGCTAACCCGGGTGAGTTGTTACGCGTTCACCTCCTTTTTCTTGTCTTTTTTCTCAAGAAAGTTTGGACCGCCCTAGCAAAGCGGACGTCCGTGAATGGTCCCTATTGATTGGGGTAAACCGAATGTGGGACACGGTAGTGTGGCGGATCCGCTCTACCTACTGCCTTCTTGACAAGGGGCACGGCCCCGTGGATCAACGGGACATTGTCAGCGATGATTGCTCATCCGGGCGAAACCAAGAGTGGGTTTTGATGCCTTGCGTACAACGCATGGTTCATTCCCACTTGGCTGATGAGTCGACCCCAGGAGGTTAAAAGATTTTTAGGAGTCGTTCGTGTCACAGATACTCGGGGTCAGGGTTTCCTGCGAGCTCGAGGTTTTCATAACGGAATATAGTTCACCCAGGGACTAGTCAGGGTTGGTCCCACAAGAAACACAACATGCATTCGGCGCATTTCTCCCGACTGGCAGGGATAAGGGGATACGAACCTCTGAGGAGTGGAAGGGGATCTCACGTGACGCCAAGGATGGCAGCCGTCGAAATGGATTGACAATGTAAGCGAAAAAGGCTGAGCGGTGCCACCGATAGTGATGAGAACACGGATGTCCGCAGTGAGAAAATGTCATCATGTCTCTTTGTAGAGTCACGAATCATGGGTTGTCTGCTGCATCCTGTCAATCATCAGATTCATTCCGGGGAATTGATCTATTGAAAGCTACAAAGTTCAATGTGACACGGCAGAGAGTGAAGCGTGACATGAAAGCCTCCATGCTTCGATCTGCCACCGGAAAATGAGGTGCGGTGCACTACTACTAAGAACTATCGACTGGGGACGCAAGTGATCTCACCTGTGCCTGACACGTTCCCGATCGGGGAAGCGGACTAAACGGGTGGGTTCTCAGTAGACTGTAAATGCAAGAGGGAGGTGCGATGACTAGGACTGCACCTGGTGGCGCCTCGATGGAACTAGAGGAGCTGGAACGGTTGCGCGTTTCAGATCGGCACTGGAGACGGGGCGGTGCAGAGGAGTAGGGAGTGTGAACGAAGACGCATGGAGATGAAGCGGCGGTAGCACTGTTTCGACGCGTGTCCGATTTGCACGCGGGGCGCTGATAAGGAACTAATTGTGAGTGGCATCAGGTGCCACCACGCTGCACGGGCATAGGATAGCCGAATATGTAAGCAGTGTTACGCACCAGGCAGAGCCACATGTGCACAGGTACGGAAGAGGATGACACGATCGCGGCCTCATGCTGGGTGGAATCAAAGATAGGATGGCCAGATTGATCGGGCGTGCGTGCACATTGGAGTGACGGAATACGTCCAGGAAGAGCAGGGGCAGAAGGGTGCGTGGGAAGGAGGACCATGTGCTCAACGGAGCTGCGGAATGCAGCAATGCGTGACATGTGACAGTGACCATATGGGGTGTGACAGGCTAGCCGTCGCGCTGGGGTGATTTCTGGCTTGGGTCTGCCTCGCTCGTCCCCAGTTGGCGCTCTCCGCTTTCGTGCGCCCTTTTCTCGTCTTCCCTCTTAGTTCCGTCTCCCATAGACTCTGCTGCGTTCGTTGCATGTCTTTCGGCCCTGGCTTCCTCAGACTCTCAGCCGGTCTCGTCTGATCTCCCCCGCCGAGCCCCCCCTCGTCGCCCCTACCACCAGTATCTCTCCGTCTCCCGTCTCCACCAGCTCATGTTGCAGTATTCCGCCCAGCCCATCCCTCTCCCCATCTCCTACAGGTCCCAGCTCGCCCGCAAAGATATCCTACCTGATCTTCGTCCTAATGATTCCCAAAACCCCCCTTCTCGTCTGTTCAACAAGCGCTTCACGAAAGACCGGTCGTCCCGTCCATCCCAGCAACGATACCAGCAGCATCCTCCCCCGTTCTCCCTTGTAAACCATCATTCTCCCCACTCTGTTTCTGCTCCCCTCCCCGCTTCCTCTCCCGCCCCCTCCCCCCTCCCCTCCCCCCTCCCTCTCCCCTCCTTCATATCTCCCCCCCCTTCCAGCCCGCTTGCTCTTCCCAGCCCCCTTCCCGCATCTGCTCCCCTCCCCCTCCCCTCCACAACCACCCCTACGGGGGCCGCCCGGCCGGCGGCCCCCACAACAA
>JBBPRR010001451.1:0-10650 GCA_038093115.1 Hortiboletus flavorubellus | reverse complement strand
ATTCACGTTCCGTACTCTTTCTGTACAGGTGCAGTCTGCTCGATATTGGTATCCGATCATGAGACAAATGACGGCAGATTGCACCGTGTCACATCACGTGAGGTTGATTTCGCATGACGCTCGACCACCTGAGCACTTCCCTTTACTTCTTGGAGTTTTACCATCGACTACAACGTGCTTACGCACAATCAGATATGCTCTGCTGTCAGACTGCTGACACTTCCAAGTATTGTGAGCACCACGGTCTGATAGCAGACAAAGCGCTCTTCGCAACGGCCGGATGGGGAAGGTTCGTGCATGGAATGGCCGGGGTCTTAAAATGACCCCCTCGCTAGACAGGTTAAAAGATCTGGGTTGTCAAATGTGACTTCTTCCCGTGCATCCCGGCGCTCGAGACGGCGACTCACCCTACTACAGGGAAGAGCCGCACAAAGGCATGGCCGCGTCTCATATGACGTTCTTCTCGAACATGTCCGAAGCTGCTATCGGGACAATGAACAGCCACGTTGGTTCCAGCAACGGTATGGCGATGCGGCAATTGGCGAGTGTTCGTCACACGGAGATGATTACGGTGTATGATGTAGTCTCACCTGGCGGATATCTGTGCCCGCGTGCGCACAGTCTTGAATAGGTGTGCGGGGATTAGCAGGGATTAGCCTCCGTCGCGAGGTCGACACGTTACGACCAAGCGTCGTAGTCCGTGTCCTGTTGAGGCAGATAGCCTTGTAGTACGGCTATCCGCCTCGAACTGGCGCGTCCTTTGACGGGTCGAAATATCCGCACACCGGTGTCACAAGTAGTTGCCGCTCGCCATTCCAGTAAGTCGTAACGAGGCTTGACTCGATATGAAACAGTAAGTATATCGTCTCCTTTCAATGTCGGGTATCGACCTTCCTTTGGTAACATCATTGCTCAGTGCTTTCCCGTGACTCCCGTAGCGCGCCACCGAATCTGAGAATCTCCACCGGGACGAATGCCACATGTCCTTTCTTTCTCCGACTCGTATGTCTTTCAGGATAAGGTTTTCGAATTGCACGGCATGCGTATAAAACGGGGCCATGGCATGTCATCGCTTAGCTGCAACACATCCTTACCTCTGCCATCCACTTCCTGCACCCTCGTCGACGATGTACTACCTCACCACCCTTCTCGTTGCCGTCCTCGCCTTCGTCCCCGTTCTTCGTGTCCTCGCGCAGGAAGTGACGACGCTCTCCTACGACACCAATTATGACAATGGCGGCCTCTCCCTCGGTAACCTAGCATGTTCCGATGGGGTCAATGGTCTTGAGGCCAAATACCCCACACTGAGCACGCTCCCCGGCTTTCCAAACGTCGGTGGGCTATATACCGTATCGTGGAACTCCACGGAGTGTGGTACCTGCTATGCTGTTACGTACGGCACCACGACAGTCAACATCTTGGCTGTGGACAAGTCTGTGAATGGTTTCACGGTTTCGCAGGAGGCGATGGACACCCTGACGGGTGGCCAGGCGGCGGCGCTGGGTACGGCGTACGTGTCGTTCGTCTCTGTACCTCCATCCGTATGCGGTATGTGAGTAGCACGGAAAGTGTCAAAGATGGTCAGCCATTCCCCCTTGAAATCTTAGGGGGCACCTGTACTGACGCCGCGGACGTATTTCGCAGGCGTGTTATTGTTTTCCGAACACTTTTACATCATTGAGGACATTGCAATGGACAACCAGTGTGTCACGGTTATGTACGGGACGCTAGTTGGGCTGTATCGACTTTTTTCTGCCAAGTTTGTCATATGGACATATTAACGTCGGACGATATTACGTAGCATTTTGATGGACTGTTGTATTTGTCGTGGTATCATGTTGTTCCCACATTGCGTGGCTTCTTTGATTTCGCGTTGCCAGCACACTGGTAGAAAGTCACTGGGTTGATGGAAATGGTGGCATGATAATCAATCGGGACCGGTTGCTATTGAATGTCATCATATCATGAACGAGTGTCGTGCCAAGCATGATATACCTGCACAAAATACCTCTGCCACGGCAAGTCACCTGCACACGGTCACGGGGTGTCCTGTGACGTGAAGACCATTGCATTCTCCACATACTGTGCAGAATCGAAGGAATCGGCAGTGGGAGCGTACCGTAACGATTCATACCAACGTGTATTCTGAATCTTTGCATACCGTGAACCTTGTGGTACACCCGAAACTATGAGTACGAACTTGTGATAAGGAGTTTTTCATATCAGAGGTATTCCTCCGCCATGTCTAATTAAAGCAGTTCAGTGGACGTCACTCCCCCCAACGAGACTCCGATCAGGCCCAAGTTGAAATTCGGGGTTCGACCAGTCTGAAAAGGAATCAGGAACGCGGCAACGTTATCGAGTGCGCTCACAAGAAATGGAAGGATCATGATGCGCAGTGGTGCAAGTCGAGGGCCACTGACAGCATCGATCGAACTGATTGCAGATAAATCAAAATGCTGTCGGATGGGCTGTGGTGGTGGGTTCAGGCTAGGATGGAGAGGCAGTGGCGGCGTATAAGTACTTTGTGTCATAGTGTGCCGACAGGGTGCTTGTACTTGATACTGAAGGAAAGTTGCCTAATTCGAGCCCGGTGAGTTTTTTTCCGGAGCAGTATGTACTAAGGGGGTGGAATCTTGCGACGTCACTCCACGAAGACACTGCTAAAGAACTCGTGATCAACAAAGCCGCTACTGCGGCCGCCATAAAACACCGAAATACACAGCGACGAAGACACAGGAATACTGACGGGTGCAAAAACCCTCCCTGTGGGGGTTATATACCCTCGTTTAGAAGGCGTCTCGGTGAGCGGGCAACAAGAAAACGCCACCGTAGGAGCTATTAAGCCGAACTCATCCACTGAGTGACTTGGTTCCATTCTTCCACCCTTGTCACTTTGTTGTCCACACGATGACCCTCACTACAGTCCACGAATCCCAGCAACGCAAGTGTTGTGTTCTTGAAACGTTTACCTCTTGTTTTAACTGTTTCGTTCCACAGCCAACATGGCGCCCCCTCACCACTCGCCCCCTGTTGATCTTCGTAGAATGACCTCAAACTCGACCCTCCTCACCCCATCCCACAGAGAGCACAGGCTTTCGTCCCATGCCTCCCAAATTCTGCAGACGGGCAATGCAAGACTCGGTTCTCGTTCACCCTCTTCCATACCTTCATCACCCACATCAGCGTAAGACTGTGCCACACACACCCGTGTCCTTTTCCGCTAACGAGATGCATTTAATCTTTTTCTAGTCATTCATCCTCTTCAGCCATCTTCGAACGAGACATAGAACCCATAGGACCTCCGTCGCCTCCATCTTCCCACTCACTCAACCCACACCGCATCCCCAGATCAAAAGGCACTGAACAGCTTGAACAAAGCGTCCCCTCTGTCCTTGATTCCGCAGCATCCATCCTTGCATCCTCCTCTCCTATGGAGGAGGATCACATTGCTGTCGTTACCCCTGCCAGGGACAGGGACAGGCAGTTCAGAAGTGGATTTGCAAGTCCGATCGGGAGCCTCAGGAGTAGGAGTCCCAGTCCAACCAGTGGCAGGTCGCCTGCCAGACATCGTTCCAGCTTATTATTGAGCGTTCCTGGGTCCTCGTCACCTTCTGCTCCGATCCCGTTACCGCTGCTCTCATCGAGCCCCACCAAGGAATCTCAGGGTCGTTTGACCATTCAAACATCCCCCGCCGTCCCGCCTGCCTCCGTTGGGACTGCAACGACGGTAAAGAAAGCTGGAAAATCAAGTCCTTCAATCAATACCCCCACGTCAGCATACTACTCTACATTATCATCTGTCGAGTCGTCGCCTGCGATGATGATCGATCCCCTCCCCCTGGCCACCGCCTCGCCTGCGCAACAGATCGCTCATCTTCAGCCTCAAACACAGCCAATATCCCAAGCCTCGACTTATACAGGGTCTCCATTCTCAAACCCGTTGAATATCTCCCACCCACCCTCTCCGACGCACGTCGCTTCAAAACGGCTCTCGTTCATGTCCTACTCGGATCTTCTCGCATCCACCCCTACGTCGCTGGTCCCTCTCTCGTCCTTCACGACCTGTGCCACATCTGAAATGCCTCCGCACATCTCTGGCGTAACAGGTTTTCCGAACAGCCACTCAAATACTGGGTCGATACATTGCAGGGACAGGGACAGTATCGCGTTGTTGGACGATATCGGTGGTGAGTGGGAACGCGAAGGTTTGGGGAAAGGGTTGGAAGAAAGGCTGGAAGCCCTGATGATCGTCCCTGGAAAGGCCTGAGGAGCAGGACAGCAAGCCAGCCAAGCACGATCTCCGACAAAACATCTCAAGTTGTGAACGCCGCCCCAACTCTCCTCGGCCATCAATTCATCGGCGTCTGTGACCCGGAAAGAAGTTCGAACCAAAGCAATATGCAATCCAAACGTAAAGTCGAAGCCAGATAATCAACACCAAATGGTATTCTATCTTACTCGCTGTGTATTAATAGCTTACCTATGCAAACCTACCCCCCCCCTTCTTATCCATTCCGTTCTTATCTCGCTATCTTTCTCGTTGATTACCTCGAATTAGATTATACTTTTCGTTCTCGATATCATCGAGACATTATGTTCGTGCCCCTTCATTGTACTCGATCCATGATCGCTTGGCTGGCGTCCTGCCTCGGATAGTAGGTTGTCTTCAACTATATACAATGGTATCCTTGAAGTGTTCTTTATGCGATCACTGTGACATATTATTTGTTCCATTCTGGATGGACTTGGTGAATCAACATGACTGCTACGGTCTCGGATCAATCCCACGGACAAGATACCTTAGATAAGCCAGTACGAGCTTACAACCGAGTTGCTCGCAAGTTCGCCTCAGACGGGGCTTTTCCGTGGTCGGCGCATACGTTGCGATTTTTGCGAAAGTGAGGAAGCTATCAAAAGGAGGAATCGCAGGGTTCTTCTCAAACGCAACTCGTGCACTCCCTTTATGTCGCAGGGCAGGACGATAGCCAGAGCGTCCCTTTTCTTCTAACCGAGGAAAGATTCGGACACATGCGGAATCCCACCACATGGCGACACCCCCAAGTTGTGCCGTCGGATGTGGCAATTCCTACGACGGGACCACGTTCTCGACTCGGACGATTCAGAGGTAGTTCAACTATTTGAAGTTGACACACGTCCTGCGCTGGTTCCCATGGAGAGTTCAACATGCCTTCGAGAGTCGTCCGCATCGGACTCGTCACTCACCACGGCATCGAACTGTGACATGAATTCGGAACACTACACATCGTCGATTGGGCCTCGCGTGACGCGTTTGCAGTGGGTCTCAGTGCACGTAGCCGAAGTTTGGGAGGCTGCCCGAGATGCCCATGATGGGAACTTCGGTATGTCGTGTTCGCAAAACCAGATCATGACTGCACTGATCCGTTCGAAGGCGGCACTATCAGACTTGTTTGACTCCCGTTTCTCGTACCTCTAGCCATCCAATTCAGAATCGAACGACTGGATTCACGGCTTCGAAGCGCATTCTTCCTTTTCTTCATAAAGGATACGTTGTATTTTTGTGCGGGACAATGCTAAATATACCGTGGCCATCCGAGTCTGTCTGTCCGAGTCTTGGGTCTCGGCTCTTCGACTCGGTCTTGTTTCACACGGATCGAGGAGGTGCGTCCAATCGTTCTCTGCTGATTATCCTCACGTCCTCGTGGTCAGTGATCCCCCTCATGCATTCCTCTCTGGATGGCACCTCGAGCTCGCCTCAGGGGTTCAGTCATCGATCGTCAAAAATACGCTCAGTCAGGTAGCAGGGCTTGAATCTTTTTGACTCGATCCATCGTTGGTCTCATTTGCTGTTGTCCCTACGCCAACCATATGAACGGACCGCACGCGCGTCAGCATGTTCCTCGCTGCACCATGCTCCCGTACACAACGCGTCCACATTGTACGGGTCAAACGGGGTCAGTTCGGTCATCAGAGCCAATCGTATACTACAGGAGAAACGCTTCCGAATCTCTTTTACCACCTGGGCGAATCGGAACCGGTAATCGTCTCCTGGGAGCGACCACCATTTTCGTTTCTGCGATCCGTGCGGCGGAAGGCAGGGGTATGCCTATGTTTGACCACGTGCATGCTCAGACATGCATAAAGGCGGGCGTCTGCTGTCGTCCTCGAGCATTCGATCGATCCTCTAATCTCCTCCTGCGAGGTCTTTCGACGACGTTGTCCGCCAAGGCGCTGTCACATATTGTTTCTAGTCTTGCCTGGGATGGTATCTCAGATTACCGTTGGGGTACCACCCGTGATCTATTTCGTTCTGGGCCTTTACTTTTTGGCTTCGGTGATGGCGTTTGACATGACGCTCAATACAAATGTGCGTCTCTCTTGGTCCATGTCGTCCGTTCCTCTGCTGAATATATGCGTTTGTTTTTCTGCACAGCTGGCCGTGTATGTACTTCCCTATGATGACCTTTGTGGGGAATGTCGTGTTGAGTTGTGATCGTCCAGGTACTGGGGCCAAAACTCGTACGGAGCGACCAATCCTAGCAACATGGCCGCATGGCAGCAGCCTATTGGGTTCTATTGTGACGTGGGTCTCTCCCTGGTGACGGGTGATGCGGCAGTACATCCCTGACGCATCTTGCAATGTGCAGGATGATACTATTGACACGTTGCCTGTCGCATTCCTCACCGAGTTTTACTCGACTGGTAATTTGCCCACTATCGATCTCGCCAACGTAAGTCGGTTCTTATTTTCGTTATCGGAATACGGTATCCTCGCGACGTCGAACCCGCGCACTGATTCCCATGTCTTGTTTATGCTAGACGTGCAGCACGGTCGACGACCCCCTCTTCCCGGGCACGTATCTTCCGAACTGTACCTTTCTAGCGGCAGGTATCGAGACGTGTCAAAAGGCTGGCAAGATTGTCACACTCTCGATCGGAGGTGCGACTGGCGGCGTCGGGTTCACGAGCGATTCCGAGGGGCAAGCGTACGCGCAAGTGATTTGGGACATCTTCCTGGGCGGAAACAGCGCCACGAGGCCATTCGGGACGGCTGTTTTGGACGGGTACGTTCCCGAAGCCACCTCGGTCGTCTGGGAGACCGGGCGAGTTGCGTGTCGAGGCTCACGTGCGGGGATGATCCTCGTTTACGTATAGGATTGACATGGATATCGAAGGGGGGTCGCAGACGGGATACACCGCTTTCTTGACGGCACTTCGGACATTAATGACGAACGGCGGAAACAAACGGTGCGTGCACGCCTGACCGTAGAAGTTCTGACCGGAATTGCCATTACGTTTTTCATAGATACTACATTACCGCAGGTCGTGTCTCTCGGTGATGTGGACCGCACGGTCAGACTGACGCGATCGTTGTTGTTAGCTCCACAATGTCCCTTTCCGGATGCCTACATTGGAACCACGTTGAACGAGTTCGGCTTTGATGCCGTCTACGTGCAATTCTGTGCGTGACACGCGCGTCTTGTGACGAGATCGATGGGTGAGTTGACTCGGGGGTTCTTAGATAACAACTACTGCGAATTGAGCAACTATGGCAACAGCAACGTGCGTCGTCTCCCTTTTTCATGACCGAATCTCGTGTTCGTATTTGCGCGATCCCCTCGTAGGACTGGGACTTTGGCACGTGGTGAGTACACAGGCATCCCCCCCATCTCTATCAATGACGCGCGGGTTGTAGGGACAACTGGGCCAAGACCGTCTCCCCGAACCCCGACGTCAAGGTCTACATCGGTGCGCTAGCCTCGACCGCTGCGGGCAGCGGCTACGTCAACACATCGACGCTTGGGGCGATCGTCTCACAGACGAGGAGCCGGTATTCGTCCTTTGGGGGTGTCATGCTCTGGGATGCATCTCAGGCCTATGGTGCGTTCTTCCCTTCGATTCTGGAGACGGACGTGCGCTGACGAGGGTGACAGCGAACGGGAGGTACGACCAGGCTGTCAAGGCCGCGCTCACCGGGTCGAGCTGGCCAGCCCCGTCCGAGTCGTCGTCGTCATTGTCCGCAACCACGTCCTCGGCCAAGGCGGCCAGCACGGCCGCTGTCAAGAAGACCACCGTGGCGACCTCGAGTGCGGTGCCCACGATGTCCGCCGGCGCTGGATGCGCGGGCATCTCTCCATGGACATCCAACCTCATCGTGCGTGTTCGTTTCGCTGCGTTCCTTCCCGGGGCGCCCCCGCCGGCCGGCTGACATAGGGGTTCTATAGTACCTCGGCGGCGACCAAGTCACGTACGCGTGCGTATTGCCCACGTTTTTTCGACTATTGGTCGCGCCCTGGGCCACTCACTTGCCAAATGACAATAGCAACCAACTCTGGGCGGCGAAATGGTGGACCGAAGAGTCTACCCCCGGAGGTGCGGCACGTTCGTTCTTGGTTTCGTATGGACGCCACTCTGACAAGCAACGAAACGTCACGCTCTCCGGGTTCGACAGGATCCGATGGCGTCTGGACCCTCGTCGGACCATGCTCGTGACATGTAGGACGCCACCGTCACGAACCCCCCCGATTTGGTCCGTGGTGCGGAACTCGAACATCACGCCGGGGAGACCCGCATGCGTCATGTACATATGGTGTATTCCATTCTGTGTGTTCGTTTATCGGGCCGCTGCTTTTCCTTGTGTACTTTTTTTTTTTTTCATGGGAAGGAACGGAGCATGCACACTCCTTTATATACATACCGGTCAACATCGCTGTATTACATGGGTCGTGATGTGTTTCCTATGCCGCAAACAAGAAAATGACGTGGTGATCGCTCTCCTTGTAATTGACCTCGAGAGACAATCAAGAAAGAGAACCTCATCAGCACCAACGCGTACAGGAAACAACCGTCGTAGTCATAAAAAAAAGGTAACGGAGAGAAAGAGTATGACCAAAAAATATTTTAACAAAGAGAGACAACACACAGATGGGTCATATTATTAGAGAGGATGGAACGTTGACATGCGAGAAAAGGGAAAAGAAAGGGGTGTTTAACACGGGATCGATCGATCGTGGATAGATAGTGTAGACAAGTAGACAAAACACATCAGGAAGGAACAAGGGAGAGAGATGGTAAATTGGGACGTCCGAGTATCCACCGTTTACATACCCTAGGGACAAGAACACACGGTTTAAAGTAAAACAAGGAACCAGGGAGAGAATAAATCAAACAAAGTGGGCGCGAACCGGTTGATCCATCGCTTGGACAAAGTGGATCGAGGATCACGTCACCGCTTCCGTTTGCCGCTGATGATACGCTCTGCATCGGGGATGACAGCCATGGCACCCTCGGCGCTTGCACTTCGGCTTCCGTCGCCTTCGGAGCCATCGTCTTGTGCGTTTCCAGGCAGCGGGGGGCCAGAACCGGGTCCGTGCATGACGAACCCGGCCGCGGGGTGTCGATCGTGGTTCTGGCTGTCGCCATCGTCCACACAGGCCCCGGCCTCCTCGGGTGTGTCCGCCTCGACGTCCAACATCTCGGTGTCAAGATCGACACGCTCGGGTGGATCCGGGATGGAGTCCATGGGTGGGATCACGATATGACCCTCTGTGCGGACCGTGGGACGTGATCTCCGCGACCGATGCTCGTTCGCGAGCATGTCGCCTTCGACCTCTGTTTCTGCCCCGTCACGGGCGAGGGGAGGTGGGCTGGCGAGCTGGCGGGCAGATGTGGTGGCGATGATAGCTGGGACGGATGGCGGTGCAACGGCGACGTCTTCCCATTCAATGTCTTCGTCTTCTGGTTCGGGTTCATGTTCGACCTCGACATCTTCGTCGAGGTCGGCGAAACTGCGGCAGAGGGGGCAAGAAAAGGCGGAGGCGTGTTTCTCGAGGAGTGGGCGTATACACTTGTAGTGGAAGGCGTGGGAACAGGGTGCGATGAAGAGGGCCTGGCGGATGGTGACAGAAAAGAGACCTGGGGAGGGATGAGGGGAGTTCTGTTCTGTAGAAGGAGAAGAGACGCACATATGCAACAGTCTGGGATGTTGGACTTGGGGAGACGCTTGCCCTTGGATGGGTCTTTGGGATCGGCTGGTTTGGCTGGGTCGGTGGTGACGGCGAGGGCCTTGAGTTGGGTGATGGCATGGGTGCTGGAGAAGAGGATCAAAATGACAAGGGGAGGAAGAGGACAGGATACGGACTTGAAGGCGTTGGCGGCTGCTTGCCACTCTCTGCCAACCTCTATTTTTATCTTGACGGACTTGTAAATGTCTTCTGAGCCGCCCTGATAATCAACGCCGAGCTGGAGGACATCGCCGTCTCTGAGTTGGAAAGGCCTGGACTCGTGGCCAGCGGGGGAGAGACGGAGGTGGTTGAGAAAGGTGCCAGAGGACGATTTTGTGTCTCTGATGAAGAACTTGCCGGATTCGAGCCAGATTTCTGCGTGGGAGCGGGAGACGACTTTTGATTTGAAGGCGAGTTTGTTGGAGGAGAGGAGGTTGGCGGCGTTGAGGCCGATTCCGGATCTGTCTGTGAATCTGCCTATGCGGAGGGGGGGGTCTTCGTCCTTGATATCGCGGGTGATGGGCTCGAAGCGGAGTGTGCGACGGGAGTCGAGATGGGGGACGAGACGGATGCGGTGTGTGGAGTTTGGGGAGGAGGAGGCCGAGGATGGGCCGCGATGGAGCTGGGGGGGGACTGCGAGGGGCATTGCGGGGTCGTCGGTGGG
>JBBPRR010001450.1:0-10661 GCA_038093115.1 Hortiboletus flavorubellus | reverse complement strand
TAAAAGAGGGAACCTGCCAAATGGGGCTGAATCGCGCTCCTTATATAGTAATTTACATGTGGCTGTGCTACCTTCGGTTCCGAGGTGGCTGTGCCAAAATATGACTCATACTGACTCATACTGATTTACTTTCACTCAACCTGTCAGGAAATGACTAGCAATTGCTAAAAATAGCCTTTGGCTTGGCAATGACTCATGCTGTGCAGGTCACATGATCATTTTGCCAGTCTAGGGGCAGTGCTTTGCTTGGTTCTCATTTGACTCACTTTGACTTAATATGACTCATTATGACTCATGCTGTGCACAGTCACATAATCTGAGTCAGGTGATTCGCAACTGAGGTCACATGCTCCATTTGCTTCTCTGACACTTGGCTAAGTACTAAAGGGTAAAAGAAATATTAAGAAAATGAATAGCTATGTAGTTATAGGTAGTAATAGAAGTATGTTGGAAGAAATCATTTTATTTCTCCACAACCTGTGAATGAACAAATAAGAAAAAATAGGGGTACATACTAGACACTATCGTCTATATGTCCCTCAATTAGCTAGGTATTTGGACCATGGAAATAAGGTGAAAACTCAAATCTCGGGTCAAATGTCTAGCATCATATATACAATAACTAAGTATCCACATCCAAACACTTTGGTGCAGGTCACCGCGGTTGCTAATGGCGAGGCTAGGTTTATATACTATCTGGTCGGATCTTAAAGTATTCGGCATATTCCTTGAGCCGGTGCAGTCTGCTAGGGCATAACTTGATAAGCGAAATTAGTATCAGCATGTCTGCTGTATGTTTATCCTCGTTTGGGACCGCTGATCCGCAGTTTGGACAAGGCCACGAAGTTCCTTCTTGATTTGGGAACGGCGTTTTGTCTTTCCTATTTGGGGACAGGTCCTAATCTTTCGGGTACAGTGCCCGACTTGTGTGATTCGTCTCAGGCTGTGTCAGCCTCTACTTTGTATACCTAGTCCCTTGAATATTGTATTTAATGTACCTTGGTGTCAGTCACAACTCGTTGCCCATAATACACTTGATTGTGGTGTAAAACAGATAGTCAGTCTAGGGGGTGTCAAACCCTAAAGGAGGCTAGGGGAAAACTAGCAAAGACATGGGTGGGTGCAAGCTGATACTCGTCCCAAGGGGCCTGAGGTAGGTTAGTAGTGAGAAGGGTGTGCGAAGACTTTCCCGCGGGCAAAACAGTCGATCTGATCGAACCCAGTCGAAATACAAGGATCCGGATAGACAAAGTTGATTTCCGGTCAAGGACGAGGACCAGATACGAGTGGGAAAGGTGACGAAGTTTTGGACGAGGTCAGAGGAAGACTTAGAATCGTAAAATCAAGCCGGAAAGAAGGTGCTGCATTCCCGCAAAGGGTACAGATTTTATAGTCCGGGCAACACCCAAGACTTAGTACATATAAGGTAACTACGAAAAGCGCGATCAAAGGCTGTGAAGAAAATAATCTTCGCTGTCACAGGTAACAATGTCGCGTAGAAAGAGACAAGAAACCATATGGAAAGGTACGAATCGCCCTGTAGTCGCATACGGCGACCCTTCAATGGAACGAAGTAAAAATGGTCTAGAGCGGTCCGGACGGAAGTAAGTGCCGCCGGTGATCGGATGTACAAATAGAGAAATGGAATGAAGTATAGATGATGTATGAAGACAGATAGAACTTATTTCATCATGTTAGCCATCGACCGGCTGGGCCCGGGTTGGGACGGACGATCGGAAAGGACGGAACGGAAAGTGGGATCATACTTATAAAGGTCGGGTCCACTTGGATGGACATGGGGTAGGACGGGAACGTTGCTGGACACGTTGGAAAACCTAAAGGATGCTGAAAAAGGGGAAAAACTCTGTATACAGATGTAGAGAGCCTCCAGCTCCTACAGCGGGCTACACTAGTGTACAAACACTTGCGCACGTCTGTGGCGCAGCACATCGTAACTAATCATACATACAAAGATCCACCCAACATAGGTAGCGACAAACTAAAGAGTAGTCATAGTAAGTCGTGGGAGGGGATGAATAGTCGAGAAAAATGAGGTAAAAATGATAATACAGTCTCAGGGATGGGACTGTCAATGGACATCACGGAACTGTCAAAAATCTGTCATGGAAGTGTCAAAGATCGAGCCCAGAGTGCAACTGCACTTGGGTCTCAATTCACTATCTGAAGAAAAGATAAGACATATGAAGCATCAAAGACGCTGGGTTTTTCCAAGAATTATGAAAAGTAGACATAAAAAGATGAAATGAAACAATCATTAGTGATACTAGATAGAGATCGAGGTATACTCGATCAGTCCTTGAGGCACAGACGGCGGCACAATGATCTCTGAGGGACCGTGTTGTCAATAAAAATCTTCTTCTTTGGCCCAAAGATGGCGAGCATCACGATAGAGCGACTGCGCTTCAGTAGTGCGGCGGCCCGTGGGGGAGTTTGGGTCGTCAAGATGGAAATTATGTAAGAGCTGGGTGACGAGGTCTTTGTTTAGGAGAGGGATCTGTAAGGTCTGATCAATAAGATCAGCTAGTTTCATCTCACCCATGAAGTGGAGTGTTCTGCTGGCTGATCGAAGAAACCCGATCTCTTCGAGAGTGAAGAGTAGGTTAGCAGAAGGTGCTCATTGCTGAAAGAACTCGCCCCAGTGTACTGAGGTGTGGACGATGGTGGTGACATCGATGAAGATGACCGCGGCGGTCTCCTACAGACAGTTGTATGCCTGCGGGAGAGTTAGTACTACTAGGATAGAATATAAAACACTATATGCATCTGTGCGAAACTTTCACATGTCTTCGAGATGGCGGCGACAGTCAATCTGCAGCCAGAGAATGTGCAGCTCATAGGATGGGGTATGGCCAAAATAAACTGTAGGGGGATGCTGCATCAGCTGCTCACTTCTCGGTGCTCCGTCCCAGTCACATGCTTTCTCCAGGTATCTTTTTAGCGATAAGTAGAAGATTGTTGTATGAAAGATCACCGCATCGATGTATGGCGAATTGATCTTCCCCTCGGACGAGGATGGATGATAGTCCAGGTTATACTTGAACAGCAGCTGGAAATAGGTAGTCCTGTAGTTACTGTTCATCTTGAACGAATTAGTCCCATCAAAATGTCCTTTCCTAAAGGGAAGGACTCCAAACCTTTGATTCATCTGTGTGTGGAATTGATTGGGATCAAAAATACCCTCCATAAGAGGGTTAGATCGACTGTAAAAGAGTTTCCTGGGGTGGTCCAGGTCTCTACTGAGAGGTAATGGATACTAGAATATGTCGGAACTCCAAGTCGACGAGGTGGAGGAGGTACTCCTGGTTTCTGATCGATTATCTTCTTCGGCGATTGGATAGTCTGTAATAAAAGTTGGGGAAGGAGTCGGGGTGACAACGTACCCCAATCACGGTGTAAGGTGCCTGTCCTCCTTGGACGGGGTGAGAAGAAGGAACCTCCCCATTGATGGGGAGATAGTCGGTGGGATATTCGTTAGTCCTAGGTCTAATACTCTCTCACCTGGTACCTTCCATGGCTGATCATCAGCATCTTCTTTGGTGATTTTCTTTTCCTCCCGAGCTTGACTGAGCTCGCGTCACAGGCCACTGGTACGAAGGAGGGAAAAGAGAGAAGGGGGATCATCATGTTGGAGAGGAGGAGTGGGGATGGGAGGAGGCAGTGCACAGCTTTCCTACTTGAGGAGGTGCTCAAGCTATGCTTGGTAGCCGGGGAGGAAAGGAGCTATACAATGACCTAATTGGGAAAACATCGTGTAGGGGACAGGGGATGTGATCTTCTGGGCATCATCAGGTAGTGCCACAGTGGATAGGCTTACCTGATGCTTATTGGGTTCCATGTCCACTTTGGGTAATTCCATGGGAAGTATGTAGACTAATTGGTAATTGCTGTCTACATTGTACAGCATAGGTCGCAGAGTGGCATACTGCGCTGAGTTTAAAACAATGACGTCAGCTAGACAATTATTGATCGGGGCGTGCACAGGCGAGGCAAGGGTCCCAAGGCAAGCGTTATCAAGCTTGGGCAGAGGCTGCCCATAGCTTGTGAGGGATGGTTCTGGTTGGAAAATAGTCTGATAAGTGTCTGAGAGGTGATAGGAATGTTTCAGCATCATATCCCAGAGATTCTCTTCCTCTGGAAACTTGCGATTAAATATTCTTTGTATTGTTGGGCTGTGATCTTCTTGCACCTCATGCTCCAGGTGCACTTCCATATTTGGCTCATTTCGGATCTCTGGCTCCACTATCTTCCTCAAATAAGATCGAGTGGAGCTATGCCCTCCTACTATAAGTGGCGCGCTTCCATTCTTGGCAGCCGACAGCTGTACAAGAATTTCTAAGGTCCAATTATCTTTGCCATTAACGTAGCTAAATCTTAGGTACATTCCATCTAATCTTTCGTCAATGGAGACAAAGTTCTGCCGCTGCCAAGGGCGGCTGAGTAGTATGTCAAGGGGACAATCAATAGATACTCAAAAATTACTATGAGTAGTTAGTCCTCCTATCTGTATAGTTAGATTGGGAATCAATCCTTTTAATTCACTGTTACCTCCGTTAGCATCACGAAGTGTTAAGCTAGCGTCGACATCCATTGGCACTTGCAATTTCTTCCATAGTTCCCTAGTAATGATATTTACTTCGCTACCAGAGTCAACTATGGCGCTATACACTTTGTTAGCTATACGGACAGGAACTGTCAGTAATGGCCCATGGTCCTGGCTCGTCCTGACATGATGCGCGTGTAAAATGGTGTTAGCCGATGTCACCTGTCGAAACTTAATTTGATCGGCCAACGCTTGTGTCAATTCCCGCGAGTTACCTAATATTTCTCCCGTGGTCAGTTCTACCTTAGTGCCGAGTATCTTAGTCAGCATGTCACAAGGATTTGTGGCAGTGGCTAACTCTGTGTGTTGCACTGCCATGTTTCTGGAATGTTCCTTGGAAGGCTGTACACTCGCACGGGGTTTATTTCCATCAACACTTTCGGGAAACTCTGCGCTCCTTCCTTTTTCGTCATTCCCTCCTCGCTTCCTCTCAGAGATGTCAGCCATCTCTACATCTTCATCGTCGCACACATTGGTGCATACTTGTTGAGCATTCTTCGACACTCCTATCGACGGGCTCGTTGCTTGATGTGGTAAGTCAATCATTTTCAATCACTCGTTGCTGACATCATGTTTTACTCCCTGGCCTTTGAATGGTGCGGAAGCATTCTGGATGTTGTCCCGTCACTCGAATGTCTTCACTTGTTTATTCTCAACTCTCGGAGATTCTTTCGGATTATCCTGAGTACTTGGTAAGTTGTTCTCCTTATTCTTTCACCATTCGCTGTAGAGATCCATAGGTCTCTACAGTGGTATATCCCTCATCCATGACTCTCCAATGACTCCCATTCGCATCTCCATTAGTCTGCTTCAAGTCTGCTTCAAGTCCTGTTAGTCCGACATTAGTCCTGGATTAGTCCTATGCAGGACTTCCATAGTCCGGACTATTTAGTCCGCTTTGCTCCGGACTAACCCTATCCCCTTCTATTTTATCACCTTGTCATGTCCGCTTATTAGTTATATTCATTTGACATATGTTTCATATGTTTCTATCTTCGCTTCTTGACATAGTTACATCCCCCTTTTCTTTTTCTTAGAGTTTAGACACTCGTTCCTGAAGTCCCATGGACTATAAAGTGTGTAGTATTCCACTAGTAATACATCTTTTCTGATCTTCGAATCTCCCATCTAACACACGCACGAATGCACGTACTTCGTTCTCACTGCTCCTCTTCACTGCTCAACATCATTTCCACCACTCCGGACTTCCGGACTATCACCATCTATACCGCTCCTATACCCGGACTACCTTCACCGACCTCCGGACTTTGTTTCCCGTGCTCCGGACTTCAAGCGGACTTCCTTTCTGACCACCGTTTTTACCTACAAACCCCCTGGGTCGAGCCTATCACGCCCACAAACCCACACACATTACCTCTGTAAGGAGGTTTGTTGTTGTTCTACAACGCGTGCATTGTCAATACCTGCTGATACCGTTCATGCTGACATGCCCATCCTGACCATGTCGACTCCTTCCCCAGCTCAGTGCCTTACTCTGTCTTCAGGTGGCATGTTTGGTGTGTCATGCAAATTGTTTGCTGGCGCTATTGGCTCAGTGTGTTCACTGTTGGTCATGGTGGAATCAGCACTCTCTTCATGGACCTATTGATGTGCCATTTGGGGTTCCATTTGGATTTCCCACATAACTTGCTCCATGAAATTGTTTCTCCAGCACATGAGGAGAATCCGTTCTTGAATGCCTTTGGGGATTTGGTTGGACTTGATGACTACTAGCATGATAGCATAGTTGGATGCTGGTGTAGCACGTCGAGCTTCTCACACTGCCCAAATAAGTATCTCACAATAGTCCGACCAATCGTGGCCATCAAGACCCAAGACCTCAACTCTCAAGCCATCTTCGAGTTCAACTTTGTATGGCATTCTGAGGAATCTGAGTGAGTGAACTTTTGGGGTCACTGAGGAGCAGCAGGGCTCATGACCTGTAGAAAGATGGTGCTGCCTGTAGAATACTCAGTATGTTACTAATTAAGACTAAAGGTAAATGGTCCGATGTAAGGTACTGCTTATGTAAGTAGTGATACCAAATATGGAATCCTAAATTCAACATCTCTATCCTGCATGTGTGGGCCCACTCAAGCATAATACATTCCACCCAATGTAACCTACATGGGCCTGCCCCTCAGTTGCCACCACTGGCCCAATATTCCCCCAGGCCTGCCCAAGTGTGGTCTAGGTATACCAGTCCCTATGGACTATCTCTCCTAGTTGAGTGGGACCCCCCTCTTGTGTGTAGCCAATTGTTCTGCAGGCCCACCCCATTGAATCACAATGATATCTTCCACCTCATAGACAGGCTCGCCCGCTTATATATATTCAGTGGCCAGGCCCATGGCAGGCTGGCCATGTATATGGTGAAAATGTCAAGGCGGGGTGGTCATCTGCATTGGAAAATGTGACTACATGGGCTCATTGGTCTGACCTTGGACACCAAATAAAATCAACACACACGACATAACCATATTTTACGGCACTGCAGATGCAAACAAAGTGTGATTTTCCATCTTTCGGGGGCTGATAGTAAGTATGTAACACAATTTTTCTGAATTTCCGATTACTAGAGTGACAGAGTTGCTCTTTGACATACTACATGCCAGTTCCACTCCGTAATCGCGCCAACAAAGAACTCGTCATGTGGGAGAGCCGGCAGACAAGCGTTACGAGTGGCAGTGATGGCTCAAGCCCACCAACAACGCGCTGTGTACCAAACCTCCCCACCTTGGCATACACATCAGCAATATGTCACTGCTACTGTGAGGTCTGTGGGGTCTGTGTACCAACTGTCGTGTGTTACGGTTTTTCTCATAACTCATGGTCTGTACCTTTTTTCCTTTCGTCGTATCGCTCCCTTTGTACTTGGTATGTATCGAGTCTATTGGGAACATTGCCTTTTTCTTGCTAGTCCTATTCATCCTATGTTCGTTTGTCTTTAACTTGCTCCTTTGTTTCTTTCCTTACTTTACGGACAAATCCCTCCTCGGTCAATTCTCTTGTATTGACCTCGTAGTTCTTTACCTTCCCACGTACTTGATGACGCGTCCCCCCCGCCTTACCTAAACATTCTGCAACATTCTACGAAGTTCTCTGATGACGTGTCCTCTCGTATAAATACTTGACCGTCTGTACTTGTATTTCTTTACACTCGTTCTACGCAATCCAGCGTGCTCTTGTGTCCTCTTGTCCGATTGACAGAGACCCTCGTCTTCAGTAACCTTTGTCCTTGACCATCGTCTCTAGTAACCCTCGAACCTTTGCTCTTCGTAGCTCGCTCAGACGCAAAGTCTCTTTGTGAGTACCTCCTGAGGAGTACGAATCCTTCGAGTCTTTCTTTGCGTACGCTTCGCGTAACAAAAGAACGAGTGTTTCCTTTTGTCCCTCCTATCTAGGAGCAGGACGCCCCCACTAGCAAAATTTCCAGCCACTCTAGTCAAGCGACTCGCAGACGCTTCGGGTTGTCTGACGAAAACACCTCCGATATCGACATTGATCTCGACCCTCTGACCATAGCAACCCCAGGACCCAGTACCCCCCAGCAACCAAGAAACCCTCACACCCCAGCTAACCCATTGACATCGAACCCTTCGATCACCCCTACCCCCATGTCTCGTGCTACTGAACTCAAAGCGGCCCTCCCCGCTGACTTTTCTGGCGAACCTGCCGACGCCACACGATGGATTAAGGCCATGAGTGCGTACTTCTCAATCAATAAGGATCTGTATACCCTCGACTCTCAGAAAATCATGACCACCTTGAACAAGATGAGTCAAGGATGGGGAATTTCCTTCTCCGAAATATGGTATGACAAGATGGCCGACGTTACGACCGACCCATTGGAATTAACCTTCGACAAATTCACCAAAAATTTTGAATCTACCTTCTTCCCCTTCGACACCAAAGCTACCGCCCGCCATGAGCTATCTAAACTCACCCAGAGATCTTTCCGTCGTCCCGATGGAGTCACTGATGATGGATTCCAGAAGTATATTACTGATTTCCAAAACCTTTCCTCCCGTGCTGGAATCACCGACGATGTCACTCTCATTGACCAGTTCTCTTTGGGACTTGACCAGCAACTTGCCACTATGATCCTCTCCATGGCAACCATCCCCACCACAGTAAAGGAATGGATCGAAAAGGTTAAAACATTCCATGCACAGAAAATGCGCATCCTTGCCTTGAAGGATGGCAAATCTTTCACTCCTATGCGACCCCCATCTTCCACCCAAGACCCCAATGCTATGGATGTCGATGCTGTCTCGTTTTCTAAGCTCACCCCCAGGAACGAGCCAAATGCATTCGAGAAGGACGATGCTTCAGATGTCGCAACACTGGATATAACACCTCCAACTGTAACAAACTTCGCAACCTTACCCCACGACCCCCTCGCCCACAGAACATTCGCACCACAGAAACTACACCTTCCTCCTCGACCACTCCCCCTCCTGCCGAAACCCCTTCACCCCTTGCTGTCTTCGTTAATTCTCTCAAAACCAAGGGAAAAGACGAAGGAGAAATTCTTCAGGTTCTCCAAATGTGCTATGACGAATCGGACGCCAACAAGGAGGAAGTTTCTGTAATCAACGTAGAACAGGATTTTTAAATCGGGAAGTTGCCTCGACGTCTCCTTCCCATTCTATCCGTCATGTAATCGTAGCTCCACGAAATGAACGCACCCTTCGATTCCCTGTAAAGCTACAAGTCGGAAAGTAAACCGTCGTCACCACCGCTCTCATCGATTCCGGAGCTACTGGAAACTTCATTGACCTCGGACTCCTCTCTCATATGAATTACCCCTTGCAACGCCTCCCTGAACCTCTCGAAGCTTATAATGTGGACGGCACTCAGAACAAGAAGGGCACTATCCTTTGGCGAGCTCGACCTCTGATCCATATTGGAAAACGACCCGAACCTGTCGAACTGATGGTCCTTTCCCTCGGTCGAAAACAAATTATACTTGGTATGCCTTGGCTACTTTCTCGGAATCCCCAGATCGACTGGTCTTCTCACACTATTTCCCTCCCAAATGACACCCCTTCTTCTCCTTCCACTGAAGAACTCCCTCGACGTTATCTCCTTCAACTCCTTGACTTGGATGTAGACCATGAAATCTCCACTAGGTATCAGCAAGGACTTGAAGAAGCATGCAAGGTAACATATTCGGCCAAATTGGTGGGTGTTGCATACAGCTTGTAGGTACATGCACTCTGTGTATCATGGATGTAGATTGACTCGTCACAGTGTGCTTTCTTGCAGGGGTTAATTGTTTTTGTGTCGACAATCAGTCTACTTGCTTCATCCACCCACTGCATCAGACGGTGATGGTTCGTCCTTGTTCTCACATTCACTGATTCCTGACCTCACCCATCATTTGACAGCGCCACCAGATTACCAATGTGGCATGGAAAGCCGCAGTGCTGGAGTACGATCGAGGCCAGCACAAGTTTCTTAGCACAAATTGGCAGTGGACTTAGACTCAGATGATTTGAACGACCAGGCACTGATTTTGGTGTCCCCTGACATAGAGGTGGAGTCATCTGGTGAAGGTCAGTTATCTCGTGCTTTAATTTCACTGTTTCCTAACTTATACTATTTTTGATAGCGCCGGGACATGAAAGTGCGTGATTCGTTGCAGGATAAATACTTGCGATCTTAGATTTACTTCTCGCCTATAACTCCTTTTTTTTCTACTGTGCAGTCTGTGAGTGTACTGTGTGGACTGTGAACAAACTGTGTACAGACGATCGGGTCTCATCACAGGCGCTCTGTTTTTATGATAAGGCATTATCAGGCCGTAGTAATACATCAAATTTGTGTAAGAAAAATAATATAAGAGGAATCTTGCAAGGGCTTATAACTCCCTTATAATAGTAGGTCATCTGAAACATGAATTTCAGGTAGTCTGTAGTCAGACACATCATAAAGCTTGGTGAGAGTGGTTATGATTTATCTACTTGATAAGCCTGGTATATCCTTTATAATGCTAGGCCCTGTGGGGAATGACCATCACACAGTTGGGCAAGAC
>JBBPRR010001449.1:0-10664 GCA_038093115.1 Hortiboletus flavorubellus | reverse complement strand
GCACGGTGGGTGAACGGGAAGAGTAGCCTACCGGGAGTACATTACATATGGCACATTACTTGTGACGCGATGCTCGGTGGGTCGGTCAATAATTGTCCCACCTACATAGTGGCTCGATCAAAGTGTCGATCATCATCGTGGTTTTCGGCCGTTACATGAATTACTTCTGCCGATGGGACTATCTGCGCTCAACGCGACAGTAGATGACACTTCCTTCTGCAACAGCCGCTGAGCGCAGATCCTTCATTCCCCCGTACTCACCAAATGTTACAATGCTATGGGCCATGAGACTTTGGCATGATCGAAACACACGAGATTATATCTTTCAAACGAATTCTAATAAGTTACGCATTGGGCATCCCCGTCACGAGCCTCGAGCACGCTGGGTGCCGCGGCGGTGACTGCAACGAGAGTCGCGACAGAGAGGAGAGTGGAGAAACGGGTGTACATAGTCGGAGCGCTGGGCGATTGACATTGAACTTCAAGCCGACTCGAGCAGAACGACTCGGAGTCTGTAAGAGAGTGTGAAATGAAGTGCCCACGATCCGATACACCCCCATTAGTATGTTTTCAATGTACTTCCTATAGCGACACAATTTGGGTGGTCTATGTATCCGTTCCGAAACCTGGAGATTTGGTCCTTACGGTGTCTGTGGTTGAGAAAACTCAACCTCTAGTGAGGCCCATCTGGAGACTACTCTTTCAATACGAGAATAGCACTACCCAGTGAGTTGAACATTGGAGTGCGTGCGTTGTACACAAGATTCGTGCTACGTTAATGCAGGATTGACCCTTGAATCAACACTGAGGGACGGGGAGCATGGAGGGCGACACAGTCCCAGACACCCATTTAGTATCCTGCCATGGATATGTACTTCATGTGGTCCAACAGGTGAAGTGCCAAGTCCCACAATATTTTGATCTCTCCGAGCCTCTGAGATTATACTTGAAGCACGACAACCGTCACAAAATCTTGAAATCTTCAACCGTAAAAATTGTTGATGTGCACCATAGGAATCAAAATTCAAGCCATCAAATTGGATTACTAGTCACTCTCCCAAACAGCGTGGTAATATGCTAATGTTCGACAGAAAGAAGTGTCAAAGAATGTAGATCCGAGGGTATTCAATATCGACTTCACAGCGATGGACCGAGGGGAGAGCAACCAACGTTGACTGCGCCATTCTGGATGAAGAGAAAGGTTATGAATGCTCCATCAGTACAAATTACAAAAGCAGCACATGGCGCAAAACTCACGAAGTTGTTGCTAGTGCAGCACACAGGGTTCTGGGCGCATGCGTTGTTGGGAAGGCCGATGACACTGACGGGGGAACAAACAACCCCGGCACCCAAGTCCACACCATTGAGGACGCCAAGAACAGCACTGACAGCCGAGGTGTATTGCTACGAACGGATACATTCATGAATCGCCCACAGCAAAGGGAAGAAAGGAGACTCACAGTGATCGCCGAGTTGCAACAGTACTGGTCCGAAGTGTTGCACTGGGAGACACTGCCGCCGCTACTGTTGGGTGCAGCAGTGACCACTGCAACGAGGGCAACGACGGGAACGAGGGTGGCGAGGCGGGCGAACATGTTTGGCAAGTGAGTGGACTGTTGGAAAGCTGAGGACTCGAAAAATTGCTTGTCGAGGACTGCCGGATGGCTCCTCCCTTTTATACAGCAAAGGGTACCCCATAAGGTATAATATATTTTCCCGGCAGATGGTGACCCGAGATTGGGCGTGTCATCCGTGATGGCATGATTACGGTGGGAAGCAAGAAAAAAAAAAGAAGTCAGATATGGTTCATGATTTGGAGCTCACAAAAGAGTTTCGACAATAGGCGACGCGATAAAGTTTGTTTTGAATGGTTCGATCCGATAAATTTTCAGTGCACTTAGCCTAAGTAAACATGTAATAATGCCACACGTTCGCACACACCAGCCTGGTCTGGGTGCAACTTGTAACATTACGCGCACCTTCCAATTGCCGACAAGGGTGTTGCGTTCTTGGAATGAAATCACGACATCATATTTATCCTAAAGGTCATTGGGCTGGTTACGTAATCCTTCATCTCTCCGACCACACTTGCCAGGTGATCCCACGCAGATGGCATGGTGCTATGTTCAAACGGGACTGTGCAGATAGGAATCCTCTCAGTTTTCGAATTGAACGCCGTGTAAGCGATAGAGCCCTGTGAGCACACATATTGAAAGACTACGGTGGGTCTACTCCGCAAGACAGCAATGGCCACGAAAGACTGGATAGTTTTAACGACGGTGTTTTTTCGCGCTCTTCGTCAATGGACAACCGATATGATGACCAACCGGGCGGACGTGTTTTATAGGGATTTCACTCGGCAGGCCAAGAAGAGCAGGTCGACGCCAAAGACGTCTATTGCTTGCGATCCCTCTTTACGTGGAATCACGTTGGATGAGAATGGAAGCGCTCCACAGCCTGCAGGGCCCCTCGGTCTTTTCTTCAGGTACTTGTCGTACAGTCTGTTGGCAATGTTTGAATCAGCGACCACCCTCATATTTTCTCAGCACCTTCTTTGGAGGTCACGGCAAGGGATACGCCACGCCAAATCAGCAGTAAGTATTCCTCAGGCTGGTTCAAAGACTTTGCGATCGTGCGCCATAATTAACGCCAGGCATGTCTACTTGAAAGAACGGTCCAGGGGGTGTAGACTGATCACCATGAAAACCGAAGAGATAACACACCAAGAACGAGTCCGACCAGAAAAGCAAACACGAACGCCCAACGTGGCCCGCTCAGATGCATTCAGGCGACATATCTCCTCGAGCCCATCTGCCCAAATGCCGGGATCGGGCGTTCGGAGCCAGCCTGTGGGCTCTTCCAGCGGCTCGCCCAGCATCGGGCCACCACTATTGTGCGCCAAGACGGGTAATCCATGAGTCATGCCCTCGATAGGATCGATAAACTAAACAGGGAGTGCGTTACATATGGCACATTACTTGTAATTGCAAGCCATCCATTCAAGTAGAGTACGCTCTGTAAGCAAGCCGCTGCTGCGGGGTATGCCGAATGTGCTGTCATGAAGTCCTATATGATCTAATCTTGATCTAATCTACGCAATCCCGAATGCAACCCTACTCAAGACCTCCAGCGGACGACGAAAGAGTCTCTTAGCCGGTCCTGGTGGGCAGCGGGGACAACGGCAAGGGTAAGGATACCCTGCGCCTGCGGTAAAAAAGGTGGTTTCAACTGGGAGGTTGTGGGAAGTCGAGCACGCTCAGTGAACGGGAAGAGTAGCCTACCGGGAATACATTACACACGGCACATTATGTACTTGTGATGCGATACTCGGTGGATCGGTCAATAATTGTCCCACCTACATAGTGGCTCGATCAAAGTGTCGATCATCATCGTGGTTTTCGGCCGTTACATGAATTACTTCTGCCGATGGGACTGTCTGCGCTCAACGCGACAGTAGATGGCATTCCCTTCTGCAACAGCCACTGAGCGCAGATCCTTCATTCGCCCATACTCACACCTATTACAATGCTGTGGGCCTCGAGACTTTGGCATGATCAAAATACCTCATGAGATTCTATCTTTCAAACGAATTCTAATACTAAACGATGGTTTACTAGTATTCATTCTGTCGCATCTGACACGGAAAGAAACACTTGGACAGCTATGCCATAACGACTTAATTGAGGTCGAAGGGTTTGCAGCCGAGGTTGACCTCTCCATTCTGTATTACAGAGGACAATCATCAGCACCGCTCTTCTCCACTGGTACGCCCAGAAAAATCAAGATCAACTCACGAAGTCGTTCTTAGTGCAACAAACAGGCTTCTGGGCACACTTCGCACTGGTATCTGTAATCGGGACGCAGTTGAGAGCAATGAGACCATCGACGTCCGGAAGGGCAAGCCCGAGCTGTCCGCGGAGCTCGGTCAGCCTTGCGGGAGTCGCCTGCAGTGTACATGGTTAACGCGAAGGACGACAGCATAAGGAACGCCAAAATCTGACAGTTTCGGTGCTGCCACAGCATTGCTTTACACATTGGGCATCTCCGTCACGAGCCTCGAGCACGCTGGGTGCCGCGGCGGCAACTGCAACGAGAGCGGCGACAGAGAGGAGGGTAGAGAAATGGGTGAACATGCTTATATCGAGTGAGTGGGCAAGTTAGGTTGCTCGAGAAGCGATGGGATGCTTTTCTGCTGATGGTAAGCTGTTCGACCACTTGCCTTTTTATACGGCGAGGAGGGCCGAGTTTTATCTCTTCCACTGCACACCTCTCGCCCTAGCACACATGCCAGTCTGGCATTCTTGGTAACAAAAGTCAACAAGGAGAACCTACCGCGCGACTTGTTAGCGTCGTTGCCGTCTGGGCATGGCATATAATTGCCGCTATTGGTTATCGAACCGACGAAACGAATTGAATACTGCGGACGGGAAGCTGCGGAAGGGACTTTGAACCCGAACTTCCCACAGCCGTTAGGGGTGAACATGGGGTGAAACAGTCGTCCATCACGTAGAAGCAGTTACATCTCAGCACCACTCAACACGAACTGCGGACGAGCCAATGTCTGAGGCAGCCCATAACTTGTGAATAAACCGAGATTGGAACGACCGTCCGATCCTTGTTACCCGATTAACCATGACAAGTGGGTCGCCATGTTCATTTCGGGGTACATCTGAGAGCATGGACCTGACAGAACTGTTTGGGACTCGAGGTCTTCGTACGGCCAGCACCAGAGGCCCACGACAATGGACGAGAGATATTTGTGACCTCGATAATGCTTTCTAAACAACACGGTTTCAAAAGATCATAGCAAATAATCTGCATCACTGACGCTTTCTGAGTGTCGAGTGCTACCCGTTCGTGTTGCCGCATCCAGATCCCAGTCCGAGATTCAGCAACGTCGTTGCAGGAGGTGTTGTTGGCAGGCCCGAGGACTCGCCAGCCCCGTGGGCCGTGTCAGTGGCCGTTGGGAGGTCCCGCGGCCCCGCCACTCGCACTGATCGGTTTTCAAAGGGCGTGATCAGAGACGCTGAAAACGTTTGAATATTTTTGATGGCCTGTCACCAGGGTCCGAATGTTTGTTGCTCCGATCGGCATCAGGGAACGTGAACAAGAACGAGGCACAGAATGGTGCACGGAGTTGATACGATAGCGCTGCAAGGATGCTCAAGACATTTGACAATCGTTCAAGTTTTGGAACTGCCTGCCTACCAAGCTCCACGAAATACAGTGCATCCGAACCTACACGAAATCAACAGAATCTGTGCATGTCCAAGCGTAGCGTTTACAAGTTGATCGCAAGACTATATTGCCGAATAGCCTGCTCCGGATCTTCCCAAAAGATAAAGTGGTTTCCTTCCGTCCGAGTTATAAACCTGATATCCCTCGCCTTTTCTGCATCGCTCCTGTAGAGCTCCGATGGGGGATCCTCTGTGTATTTGCGCAACATTCACAAAGGCCATATCAACGCCCCTGAACTGGTCCCACCGCTCATGTACCGCACTTGCACATTCGGAAACTTTTCAGCGCGGGCTTCATTGAACAAAGCGCGCTTGGTGAGTGCTGCGAACGTGGTGATGTCGCAAAACAGGAGTATTCGATCGCAGCCGGCATACGAAACCGCATCTGGACACGTGTATTCAGCGCGTTGGGAGTAGGAAAGATCATTAAATGAGTGCGGAATGTCAGAGGGGTGGTTGAACTCGAGGTCATCAAGGTCCTCCGAGGTAACGCTCTTGTGAGTGTAGTGTGCAGTCACCCAGTCGAAAAGAACATCGAAAAGCTTGCGATCGTCGGTCTCAGACCATAAACTCGTGTCGTGTCTAGGCACGCCACTTGGTATACCGAGTACGAGTGCATTGGCGTCTGCAAGACGTGAGTGTGAGGGCGATATGTGAACGGCAGACTCACCGTGAGATAACACTGTATGAAGATATTTTCAAAGCGTCAACTGGATGTCCGCTTGTAACTCATCGAGGCATACCAACAGCGCAAGTATGTGTGCTCCTCTAAGAGACCAACCGATGAGAACGATGCCACCAACGTTGGGGTCATTGGGATCAGGGTCTGCCAGCGGAATGCCCTGCACCATTGCGAAATTGACGAGGAAAGTCACAATTTCGACGCCTTGTGCGCGCAAAAAGGGTCCCGCATCTTCGATCCTTTTTTGGAGCCCTATCCCTGCCAACTCGTCATTGTGAAAGCCACTTGAAGGTGGGTAGCCGCGTCTGTAGATGGTGACGATGCGAAGGTTGTGCGCGTGCGCGAGGGGGAGGAGTTTCTCAAAGACCGCTGCGACACCGTGGTGGGAGCGAGTCCGAGTCGGCGACATTCATGCCAATCGCTATATCACTGCCAACGCTAGCTGGAAACGGGCACGATCGACATTGAATAAGTCATTGTGGTCGGCGTGATCGTTGGCAGCAGCGACGACCCGGTGCATGGCGGATGTTGTTTAGTGACAAGAACGTTCCATAGACAAAAGGTGGTGGTGGTCCGCAGTTGCGGCCAAAATGGGCAAAGTTCCGATATCCTCGTACGCAGGCTCAGGCTGGTCCATCACGAGATGCCGTCTCCTACAGCGCTGAAATCCCTCCGCGTCTTCAATGTCGACTACGCATACCTGGATAGTGGCCCACCTGCGTCCGCCAACTATACGACATGGGTGTTCATTCATGGGTTTGGCTTCAACGGAGGTTCGGTTACTATTTTCTCTCTTGTACGTTGACATTAACTGACGATCGGTATTGACGATCGGTATTGACGTCGGTGACTCGGATTCACTCCTGCCACGGTGTCGTAGCGGTCTTTGAGAAGCTCCTCCCCCTCGCGCACGCGCACAACCTCCGCATCGTCAGCGTCTACAGACGCGGCTACCCACCTTCAAGCGGCTTTCACAATGACGAGTTGGCAGGGATAGGGCTCCAAAAGAGGATCGAAGATGCGGAACCCTTTTTGCGCGCACAGGGCGCTGAAATTGCGACGTTCCTCGTCAACTTTGCAGCGGAGCAGGGCATCCCACTAGCGGACCCTATTCCTAACGACCCCAACGTTGGTGGCATCGTTCTCATCGGTTGGTCTCTTGGAGGGATACACGTGCTTGCGGTGTTGGCGTATCTCGACGAGTTACCAGAAGACATCCAGTTGACGCTTAGAAAATACCTCCATACGATATTATTTCATGGTGAGACCGTTGTTCGAACGTTCCCCAGACATCGCCCCCATACCCACGACTTTCAGATGCCACAGCATTCGCGCTCGGTATACCCAACGCGACCAGATACAACGTTGGTTTATGGTCTGAGACCGACGATCGCAAGCTTTTCGATGCCTTTTTCGACTGGGTGACCGCACACTACACCCACAAGAGCGTTACCTCGGAGGACCCCGATGACCTCGAGTTCAATCCCTCTGACATGCCGCATTCATTGGATGACCTCTCCTACCCACAACGCGCTGAATACACGTGTCTAGATGCGTTTTCGTATTCCGGCTGCGATCGAAAGCTTCGATCCTGCGATATCACCACGTTTGGGGCACTCACCAAGCGCGCTTTGTTCGATAAAGCCCGCGCTGAAAAGTTTCCGAATGTGCGAGTGCGGTACATGAGCGGTGGGACCAGTTCAGGGGCGTTGATATGGCCTTTGTGGATGTTGCGCAAGTACGCAGAGAATCCTCCCGAGGAGCTGTACGGAAGCGATGCAGAAACGGCGAGAGACATCAAGTTTATAACTCAGACGAAAGGAAATCACTTTGTGTTTTGGGAAGACCCAGAGGAGGCTATTCGGCAATATAATGTCGCGATCAACTTGTAAACGCTACGCCCGGACAAGCACAAATTCTGTTGATTTCGTGTAGGTTTGGATACATTGTGTTTCATGGAACTGAGAGACGTGGCAGGCAGTTTCAGAGCTTGAACTGCCATCGTATCAGTCAGCCTCGTTCTTGTTCGTGTTCCCTGATGGAGCCCAAGCGACACTCTCAAGTTAGGCTGGACCCTGCCAGTGACCACCACAGATATTCAAACGTTTTCAGCGTGTCTAATCATGCCTCAAACCGATCCATGCGAGTGGACCGCCCGACAGGTCAAGATGGGGCTGGCAAGTCCTCGAACCTGCCAAAAACATTTCCTCCTTGTCTTCGACCCGCAACGGCGTCGCCAAGTGTCTGACCGGAGTCCGTAGGCAGCAACACGGACGGATACATAGTACTCAGAAAACGTCAGTGATGCAGACTAATTCGTCATGACTTTTTGGCGTTTCTGAAACCGTGTTGTTTAGAAGGCACTAGTGAGGTAACAGGTCCCCGTCCATTGGCGTGGGCCTCTGGTGCTCGCTGTACGAAGACCTTGAGTCCGTCCCAAACAGTCCTGTCACTAACAGGTCCATGCTTCCAGACGTACCCCAAAATGAACATGGTGTTCCATTTGTCACGGTTAACCAGGTAACGAGGATCGGACAGTCGTTCCCATCTCGGTTTATTCACAAGTTGTAGGCTGCCTTAGACATTGGCTCGTCCGCAGTTCGTGTCGAGTGGTGCCGAGATGTAACTGCTTCTACGCCATGGACGACTGTTTCACCCCATGTTCTCCCCGAACCCCTGTGGGAAGTTCGGGCCCAAAGTCCCGTCCGCAGCGCCCCCTCCGCAGTATTCAATTCGTTTCGTTGGATCGATAACCAATGGCGGCAATTATATGGCATGCCCAGACGGCAACGACGCTGGCAAGTCGCATGACACGTTCTCCTTGTTGACTTCTGTTGCCAAGATCGCCAGACTGGCATGTGTGCTGGGGCGAGAGGGGTGCAGTGAAAGAGATAAGACTCGGCCCTCCTCGCCGTATAAAACGACAAGTGGTCGAACAGCTTACCATCAGCAAAAAAAACATCCCATCGCTTCTCGGGCAACCCAACTTACCTACTCACTCGATATAACCATGCACACCCGTTTCTCTACCCTCTTCTCTGTCGCTGCTCTCATTGCAGTCACCGCCGCGGGACCCAGCGTGCTCGAGGCTCGTGACGGAGATGGGCAATGTGTAAAGCAATGCTGTGGCAGCACCGAAACTGTGAGATTTCGGCGTTCCTCATGCTGTCGTTCTTCGCGCTAACCATGCACGCTGCAGGCGAGTCCCGCAAGGCTGACCGAGCTCCGCGGACAACTCGGGCTTGCCCTTCCGGACGTCGATGGTCTCATTGCTCTCAACTGCGTCCCAATCACAGATACCAGTGCGAAGTGTGCCCAGAAGCCTGTTTGTTGCACTAAGAACGACTTCGTGAGTTGACCTCTTTTTTTTGAGCGTACGAGTGGAGATGAGCGGTGCTGATGACTGTCTTCCGTGACGTAGAACGGGAAGGTCAACCTCGGCTGCAAACCCATCGACCTCAACTAGGTCCAATGGTCATAGCGGCTGTCGAGGTGCTTCTTTCTGTGATGGATGCAACAGAATGAATAGGTCGTCGTTTGCTTGTTAGAAATGTGCCCGAAAGAATCTCGTAATATCATCAGTGTCTCACATTGCAATATCGGCCAGAATGAAAGATCAATGGCTGTCGCAGAAGGAAACGCCATATGCTTCCGCGTTGAGCACAGATTCGTAGTGATTCACAAAAACAATTCAGCAGACGACAGATACCCACCTCTAGCATCGCCACATTGATACAAGCCCACATAAAGTACACATTGGATCCACACTTTACTTCTTTCTGCCAGACTAGAACAAACTTACTAGTAATACAATACCTTCACATTTATCCTAAATCCTCGCTGGCTCAGTTAGGATACTTTATATGTTCACTCCTGCAAGTTCGTTAGTACGTTTTCAAGACACTCCTTACAGGCTAAACAACCCAGTTTCGGTGATCCATCCCCTTCGAAACCAACATGCGTAGAGATCCGGTCGTTTGAATTGAGAAAACCCACTCAAGTTGAAGCTCTGGCACACTGCATCTGACGACCACCAGAGCCAGCATCATGTGAGTCGAGATTCTCAAGGCGCAACTGGCGTTCTTCCTGTGCAAGGCAATCACAGAAGCTTAAAACCCGTACCAGCAAAAATGATCCGTATTCGCGATCTACATTAAGGTATCAATATCATCAAAAAGCAATTACTTCACTCTTCCGAGGCAAGAGGAAATGATGCAATCTTCGACGAAAAGAAGGCAACAACACGGAGAAGGTATCCAAATCCACTTCACGCATTAACGTTGATGGGAGAGCAACCAATGTTAGCAACGCCATTCTGGATGAAGAGAAAGGTTATGAATACCGCATCAGTACAAATTCAAAAAGCAGCACATGGCGCAAAACTCACGAAGTTGTTGTTAGTGCAGCAGACAGGCTGTTGGGTGCAAGAGTTGCCGGGCAAGCCGATGATGCTGATAGGGGAGCAAGTAACCCCGGCACCCAAGTTAACACCATTGAGAACACCAAGAACACCGCTGACAGCCGAGGTGTATTGCTGCGAACGAATACATTCATGAGTCGCCCACAGAAGGGAAGAAAGGACACTCACAGTAATCGCCGAGTTGCAACAGTACTGGTCCGAAGTGTTGCATTGGGAAACACTGTCGCTGTTACCGTTGGGTGCAGCAGTGACAACTGCAACGAGGGCAGCGACGGGAACAAGGGTGGCGAGGCGGGAGAACATGTCTGGCAAGTGAGTGGATAGT
>JBBPRR010001448.1:0-10675 GCA_038093115.1 Hortiboletus flavorubellus | reverse complement strand
TGTGTGAATAGGGCCTGTTTGACCATGGGATGGGAGGGTGGCGCAGCTGGCGTTGACATTGAAGTGCCATGCGTTTGGTATACAAATCAGCAAAAGGACTCATCCTTGCACTCTTCGTCATCTTCCGTTCATCGATGACGGATGAGTACTTGAGCCACGGCCCACGGCAGACAAAACCACCTGGACGGAGTGTGTGCTATTTCCAGGCAGCAAAAGATCGGAAACAGAAGGGGATAAAGATCGTGAACGGCACGTACTGTGATTGTGATGGTTGGCTGTTCGACTTGCCTCGCCTGCCCCCCAACTGCACAGTGATGATCGATGATCGTCGAGCTCGTAGCAAAGCTAAGGACGAAGAAGTTTTCCCACCACAATCTTCTCCAACCACGCCTTGAGCTTGTGATCCTTCAAAGATGATTCTTCCTCAAGCGAGGCCACATAATCACTGTGTGAGGAGAGCTCCTGTTCTATCTCACTGAGGTTCGCGAGGTGTGCCTTGTACGTCGCTGCATCGGCGCCGAGAACGAAGTCCACGGTCCACGGGACAATCCGAATGCCGGAAAGTGAAGTGGTTTCAAGGGTTTGAAAAACGGCCTTGGTGAGGACAGCAACGTCGACATATTTTCACTCGCTCGTCTTTCGATAGCCTAAGGTGTGTCCGATTCCACGGCCGTCAAGAGGGACATCGATAAGAAGTAGAGGGAAGGGGGATGAACGACCCCTTGCAAAGATCCGCAACAGCAGGGATTTATCTTTTGAGGAAGGATGAGTTGCCGGGAAACTTCTACATTTAGCACCTCGACCGGACTCTGGATATGACGTCACTCCACTCTGCCCTCCGTGTCCGAGACGCTGTCGGGGATGGCACCGTAGTGACATAACCCCATTCTCCGCACTTTGGTATTCAAGCATTCTATTTAGACTTTGCCGAAACGGAAACGCCTCTCATCCCGTTCCATAACGGTGTTGAGAGGTACGTTCCCGTCATGTGTATAGACACGCGCTCATATATCCACCATGTTACAGACTCACGCGTGTCATAGTTCTTCCAGGTGCGCGGTCTTCCTCTGACATGCAGATAAATTGACCTGTGTTGCGGCAGGGGATCTCCTACACGTTTGGCACTACGATCGTCAACGCGTGCAATTCAGTGTTCTGCACTGAATTTCGTTCAAGACCTGCCTCGCTTTCTCTTGTACTCCTTCTCGCAATGCAACAGCTTCAGAACGGTCTCTGGGGTTCGAATCCCGATGTCGATCCCGAGTTTGACGAACCCGCCGGGCCTTCCTCCAACTCCCCAGCTTCCACAACAATCTACATCGACGACCCAAAAGATGGCCGAATGGTCATGGCGCCCAACCGGTCCTCAGACAATCGGGTCTTTCACTATGGCCTCAATGGACGAGCAACAAATATATTCCCCACAACAAGTAGGACGTTCGGATCGGGGGGGAAATTGGTCACCAAGCCTTTTTGGAGTGAAGAATCTCACATGGGCGAGCTGGACGTCCAAAACGATGTCTCGGTGACGGAGTTCTCCCACATATTTTCAGATTCTTCCACAGCGATAATCCATGAACGTCTTGACCCGCCGAAAGGAGGATCTCAGGTTCACTATTCGATCACCTTCCAGGAGCTGATGCCCATCACGAAGCTGGTTGGTGACCAGTTCTTGGGTTGTTGGTGGGATACGGTGGAATGTGATTCAACTTATCTTTCCGTGCTCGCATTGAACTTGGTCTGACTACCGCTGAAGGTCATCTTGCACTGTGGAAGAATGGTATTCACCATCGCGACATTAATGTTGCCAATCTGATGTACAAAGTCGAGGGAGGTCGAGTTGCTGGTGTCCTGATCGACTTTGACTTGGCGACGAGAGTGGACAGTGTAGCAGGGAATGAGCGCATCGGGACGCTTCCATTCATGGCATTAGACTTGATCACGAACGAAGGGCTGGCAAGCGGAATCGAACACATCTATGCACACGACGCACAATCATTCATATGGGTTCTCAGGTGGATCTGTCTCCACTATGACAATGGCGAACTTCGCAAGCTTGGCCGACCCTTGGAACCATGGCTAAGGGTAGCCGCGCTTGGGCGTGAAGCGAGAAAGATTATTCGTATGTACTGCGATCCGAAAGCCCCAAGGGCTGGCCAAGGTCACGAGCGCAATTGGCTTGTTGCCAACAAGTGTTTAGATGCATTGACGGAGTACAGGATCAAAAAGCGGCTCTCGTCAGGAACCCCCCCCGTCGCGAGTTGCGAAGGGGCCATAAGCGCTCCTCGCAGAGCCACATAGCAGTCATGCAGCAGAGGAGCACTGACTTTTACACTTTTCCCACTCGAGAAATAGCACATTGGTGATACGAGCCTGTATAGCAAAAATGTTGTACGATCGCAAATGCCATTAGAAGTACACGGTGACAGCACTGATGACAACTTCCCATGCACTTCGAGGGTACACCAATTCCGCGAACTGCCAGTACATGTGTGAGGAGAGCCAGAACGCTGTGGTTCATTGCCAACCTGCTGGAGAATCGGTGGAGAGGAACGAGAACGCTCTCACTCGTGGGATATCGATTAGGTGGGGTGCTAGGCATGGCCAAGAGACGAGTAGAGCCCAAGGGTTGATGGGTGTAGGGGAAGAAGGGGATAAAGATCGAGAACGGCACGTACTGTGATTGTGATTAGTTGGCTGTTCGACTTGCCTCATCTGCCTCCCAGCCGCACAGTGACAATGAATCTGGAGCGGACAGTGATCAGACTCGTAGGAGACGGCGTCGGGAAGGGAAGTTTGCATGCGGTCTGGGCAACTTGAAGGGTGGCGGACCAGAGCATGAGGGACAGTCGGAGAGACAAAGGTCTCGCAATCCGCAATGTCGACCGGAGACTTGCCTTTTTGAGGAAAGCCCCGCTTCCGGGACATTTCTGCATTTGTCACCTGGACCGGACGCTGGATATGACATCACTTCCACTCTTTCCTCCGAGGCGTTGTCGGGGATGGGCAAAGACAGTCCCTTTCTCCCCCTCTGGCCCCATGCCATCACCCGACCTTTCCGGCCAGTGCGTAGGTCGCTACCTTGTCACGTCCCCCCTCAGCTCGGGGGCAACTGGCTCTGTCTACAGTGCCGTCGACACAGAACGTCCGAGTCCCAGGAAATACTATGCCATCAAGTGCATTTTCAAGCTCGGACTGACTCCTAAACAACAACTCTCTCGAACCGCCGAGGTATTCCACCACCAAATGGTGTCGGGATGTTCCCCGCATGTCTTGCCGCTCCAGGAAGTCATCAACGAGGACTCGCATCTGTTCATCGTCCTCAGCCTGTGCGAGAATGACTTGTTCCGGGCCATCTGGGGTAATCGGACGTACCAGCGCAACGACGCACTCATCAAGAAGACGTTCCTGGATATACTCGACGGCGTTTATGCTTGTCATACGAGAGGAGTGTTTCACCGGGATCTCAAACCGGAGAACATCTTGTGTAGGGAAGACGGCACTGGAATCCGAGTCGCAGATTTCGGGCTCGCGACCCGCAAGCGGATCTGCAGAGGCTCGCGCTGCGGCACCCCAGACTATATGAGTCCAGGTCGATCACGCGCCCGTCATTCCTCCCGTCGTGCTAACAACTTCACGTCTTTAGAACAATGGACCGAGAACACCATATACTATCCCGGCCGCGCAGATATCTGGTCGTTGGGCATCATTCTGGTAAACATGGTCACCGGTCATCGCCCATGGAGGATCGCTTGTGCGTCCGACGCCCGCTTTCAGGCGTTCCTCGATGAGGAGGACTATCTATACAATACCCTTCCGATATCTCGGGAACTCAACACGGTGCTCAAGTGGATCCTTTGTCCGTACCCTATGGGACGGCTCCAGATCCCGCAGATCCGGCAAGCCATTCTGAGCATGGACACGTTCTATCGGACCCCTCGGTTGTCTGACAATGCGACTCTCAGATGGTCAAGGCAGGTGGCCGCAATCCAGTACGTCCCATAAGCATTCTAGCTGTCCATTTACCCGAGACCCGATCGGCAGGATGGACCATTTTCGTGACTATGTAGATCCGGAAGACTTGCCCGACGAAAACCAAAAAAAGACCAAACGGGCCGGCTGTCGTCATATGCCACAAACCTCGGGGCGACGTTTTGTGCATGAGCTGTTTGGTTAGAAGCAAGGGGTGGGAATGACCCAGGGGATAGTTGGCTAGGTAGACACACGCTTGATGTATGGATTGAATCGTGAATTCACTGCGCTAGAGAACGCGATCGCGTGACATCTTATCAGATTTGAACCCTTCATATTCTTTCCTGTTTTTATCTCACACCCATCAAGTACTCACCCCCCCAATAAAAAGTCCATGTCCACGCCGCACCCCCACACCATCCTCTTTGCCCGCGGCACCCTCGCCCGCCTCGCCCTCTGGCCCGCCCTCCGCCTCGCCGTCCACGCCTCCTGGGGCGGCCCCGCCTCCGCAGAGAAACAACGCTGGCTCGCCGGCGTCCTCGTCGACCAATTCGAGCCCTTTCTCCTTGCTCCCCCCGCCCCCGTCCCCGTCCCCGTCCCCGTCCCTACGCCACGAACGGGATCAGAGCCTCCACCACCACCAGACGACGTCTACGTCGAAGAGCTCCTCCTACAGATCATGGACGACGAATTCGAGGTCGCGCTCGAAGACGGCAGTGCGGCCGCGGTGGCGAGAGATGTCGTCAAGCTCTTCGAGGCGGTCCGTGCGGGCGACGAGACGTTTGTAAAGGAGCTCGAAGCGCAGGCGGACAAGGTCAGGGGAAAGGTGCCAAAGTACGAGATGGGTACGGGCAGCGGGAGCGACAGTGGGAGTGGGAGCGAGTGGGAGGACGAGGAAGGAGAGACGGAGAGCGACGGGGAGCCTGCACCGCAATTGTTGAATCACTCGGAACCCCGGACGAGGGAGGAGCAACAAGTAGACGAAGACGGATTCACCATGGTCAAAAAGAAGGGACGTCGATGACTCCACTTCTATCACGTCCGGAAGAACGAGTCCATGCGTGCATCCAATAGGTATTTTAAACAGTAAAACATCTAAATCTATGCGCTCTCAACGAATGCTCTGCCCTTCTCAATGTTCTTCTTGAGCTCAGGCAAGCACGCTGCCAGCAGTTTCTCCTCCTCTGCAGATAATGGCCCAAGAGGGTGGATTTTAGTGACACCGTTAACCTACACCACCAGGTCAATGGATTGTTCTTCACAAAACAAACGACACTTACACCAAGCTCAACGTTGGAAGAGAAAAAGTCGATGCCCTGGTCCTTGAAGAGAGGGCTCTCGACAAACGTGGGAGTCACAACTCCCCTCTCGCCGTTCAATCCACGTAACAAGGAATTGGTGAACTTGGCACCGGCATACGCCATCGAGAGGGTTGCGCTCCCTGCACCGTCCTTGGCCTTGACGACCTCGTCACCGCCGAATTGGATACGGTACACAAGTTTGTCGTAAACCTCGCCCTTGATGTCTTTACCGTACGTGCTCTGGGAGAGCAAAGGAACAATGGTTGTGCCGCTGTGACCGCCGACGACCGTGATGGGCGTGTCGATGGGTCGGACGCCGGCGATGCCAGCGGTGAAGCGGGCGGCACGGACGACATCAAGAGTAGTCACACCAAAAACGCGTGCAGGGTTGTAAACGCCGGCCTTGGCAAGCACCGAGGCAACGATGGGCACGGTAGAGTTGACAGGGTTGGAAATAACAAGAATGTGTGCTGTGGGAGCGACGCGGCCAATGGCACTGGCGAGGTCACGGACGATGGAAGCGTTGGTCTGAGAAAAAACATCAACCTTTGTATAAAGCTGCGTCGACGAGGACCCACGTTGAAAAGATCGTCACGCGTCATCTTGACGCATCGTTAGCCTAACAAACGGTACTAGACAGGTCATTATTTACTTACGCCAGGCTACAAAGGCAGTGCATTAGCCAAAGTGTAATAGTGAGACGACGGAACAAGCAGACCTTTCTTGGGACACCAGCAGGAATGACAACGACTTCGACGCCCTCGAGGGCCTCGTCCAACTTGTCGGCGGCATATCCTTGAACCTAACAGAGCGCTCAGCGTCGGGAAATCCAAACATTGCAGAATCCCCTACCTCACTTGCAGTGTCGACATGGCTGACGTCGGCGGCGACGCCGGGTGCACCGCGGATATCATATAGACTGAGAGAGGTGACCAAAGGGTCATTTTTCAGCAACAACGACAGAGGCTGGCCAATTCCACCTCCGGCGCCGAGGACGGCAACCTTGGTGTTGCGTGCAGTAGTGGTAGAAAAGAGGCGGGATTGGCTGGTGAGGGCACGGACTGCGATGCGGGCGAACATCTTTGTCGTCGTGGTCGTCGTTGTAGTGGAAGGAGAGGAAGTTAAACGGAATACGGGAATTGCCGACAAACCTTCGGAATGACGACGCCGAATCCCGGGACAATGATCATCCCAAGGTGGATTTTGAACAGTATGTTCTCTATTATGATATAGTACATTAAATGTGCAAGTGATAATCGTCCACGCAATACATATCAAACGTCTGCGTACTCCATCTGAAAGTGCAAATGGCAATGAAATCTAGGAGCACTCCTCGCTTCGTCTATTGGATCCTCAAGTCCAAACGAAAGACTGCTTCCTCCAGGGCATCGACCACAACGCAGTAATCTTCCTTCTTTTCGTCCGTAACAGAAGAGACACACGTCTCCTCACTGTAATCATCGTCAGCTCAAATCCCCACTTCACGGGAGGTACGAAAGACTTACGAATCAACCAAGGCCACCTCCTTTGACAATGGTGAAGTGACGTGGGACGAATGAAATGGCCTGTAGAACGTGTCTATATCCAAAATTGCTTGCCGAATCGCTGGGATCGACATTCGCTTCATAGGGGTCGGATGCCAGATCTGACAGAGTAGCGCATTCAAAGACGCTGAGATCTTGGACCTGCGCAAAAGGTAGTCTTTCTCCGAAAGAAACGCCCTGTACTCCTTGTCCGTCGGAAGCGCTTCCTCCCATGGCTCATGACAAGTCACCATGTTGAAGAGAATGACGCCCAATGACCAGATGTCCGCTTGATCTGCGTAATAGAAGACTTCGTTCTTACGCAGGCACTCTCAAGACCGGCCAGTCAGTCCAACAGCTGTGTGGATGGCGACGAGTGACTGACCTGGACTCGTGTAGGGAACGGTACCACATCCGCCATCTCTGCAGACACGACGGTTCGTAGACAAACCAAAATCTCCGATCTTGATGTTGGTGCCTTCAGCATTGCACATGATATTCTCTGGTTTGAGGTCCCGATGGAAAACCCCTCTCCTATGACACGCAAATACGCCATCTAATAATTCTATAAACGCCTTTTTGATGAGCGCATCATTCCTCCAGTACACCATCCCCCCGAAGATCGCCCTACACATATCCATCTCGCATAGGGGCAGTACGAGAAAGAAGTAGTGGTCGTCTTCAAGGGCGTCGGACAGCATCAATACGTACGGACAAAAGGCGACTGCTCCGTGGTTGACGATCTCTGCGTTTTGCTGGCGGCGCCGTGTGGAGAGGCTGCTCTTTCGCACACATTTGATGGCGTAAGTGGGGGAATTTTGCAATGTGGTGTCTACTGCCTGGTAGACACTACCCGCCGCACCCTCGCCAATCAGGGAGGAAAGAAGATAATGGTCGACTTGCTCGCCGGCGAAATCTCGTTCGTCCATTGTGATTTTAGAGCACTGAAGGACACGGGATGGCAACACTGCCAGTGGAGACGAGCGATTAAAAAAAATCCAGTGCGCGACGGGGAGGCAGTAATGGAACGAAAGATGGTGGGAGTAGGGGGTCAAGTTAGATGCCCCAACTCCGAGGGCTCCTAAGTACCATCCTCGACTGAATTGCGGTGGCTGAGCATGAGTGCCTATGATGATGTCACATCTGGTCAAGCTCAACGGTTGCCGGAAGCACCCCCTCGGACCCTTTCAACACCATCCAAAACAGGAAGCATTTGTACACAGCCACAATACATTTATGTAACGGAACCTCTGGTCCGAGGAGACAGTGCGGAAAAATACTCAGTGCGTTTGCTTGTGCATCGCCTTCTGCTTCCAGTCTCTAGTTTCGACAGGGGTTCAGACAAATAACTTGATTCTGTTGTTATTATTCTCACTGACACTGGGTCATTTGGTGTGTTCAGCCGCTCCAGCGTGCTGCGCAGGCAATCCGGAGGACTCGAGATAGACGAACGTTATGATCTGGCGCTCGTGCTGGTGATCGCGCTTGGTTGTGCCGCCTTGAGATTTATTTCCAGAATTCAAGTGGAAGGCTCTGACGTTATGGAGCCACTCCTCGACTGCCACTCCTAGGGAAATTGTTACCCACTTTTTCCCCTGCTTGAGACACGAGTACGAACAACCTTGACCGGGTCGACCGATGCGTTATCCCACCATAAAGATAATGACAAGTCTACAGGTATAAAAGACGGTCCACGGATGGCCACTTTCAGCATCTTGTATTGCACTTGGTTTCTTGCTTCACCGTGCTCAGTGTCTTTCTCCTGGTACTGGTAGCACCGATGCCAGTTGGTAATACGCTCGACAAGTGACGGTCATACCTTGGGAGCGTGCGCCGACTTCTCGACTCTTCTTCGCAGTGTCCCAATACTGACCTCCGGTTATTCAGGGAAGATAGTATGATGTATTCGTGTCGGTGATACTCCGATCGCACGGTCGTCCTTGAAAACGACATGTATAGTTCGGGTGGTTGTTGTAACCGAGTGAGTTGCCCCGTCGTGTTCCATACCCCGACGGCACCTCATCTCTCGTTCCGCAGTGCGTCAGTATCACGAATTCCGCCCGTGACCGAGCAGACGACATACGGTATCACGCGTGATCAATGCGATGGCTGTAACGTGTGTGACCTGGGAACGCCTGTGCTTTGGTTTCGTTTCGGACGCGGTCTCTCATTACAGTAATGCGCAAGGTACGTCCTCTGGTCTGTTTCAACACATTGGCGATCTGGAGGAGGGCGTGCTGTCCACCTTTTGGAGTTTTATGAGTGTGGGATGGTCTCCCTCTTGAGTGCATCAATCCCTATGCGTTATACTTCCCCTCGGAATCCCGCGGGTCTGGTCAATACTGAATAGAATCGAAAAATGTGATCACCAATGGGTGATCTCGGCAATGTCGAAAAAAAGGTTATTCAAACAGAATTAGGTCGTAAACGCTAGGTCTAGCGTCTTTCGTATTGCGAGCTCTCGGGATCGGTAGTGTAATCGTCTGCCCCTGTCAAACAGTTTGGAAAATCATTGGCCTAGATCAGTAACAACGCTGGATACTGGATATACGAACATCACTATATACAAGCAAAGAAGGAAAAGAAGGAAAAGAAGGAAAATAAGGAAAATAAGGAAAATAAGGAAAATCGGTGCGGACCGAGGGCCCTGCAAGCACCGACAAACGAGAATGTAGTCGAGCCAAGACATATACCGGAACTGAGGAAAAAATACTGCAAACTGGGAACTACTGATGCGTCAACGAGAAAGTGTAGGAAGAAAAAGAGTGAGTCAAACTGGTCGCGAAGATAAGGAATGAGAAAGGACCAGACGACTTTCCAAGTGCTTGACTCCGACGCAACGAATAAGGTCAAGAGGAGAGGAAAAGCCCCCCGAGACCCATCCTGAACTCGACCATGAACTGAACCTAGACCTGAACTCCGTCCAACTACTCACCCGAGTCCAAACCTGCCCACGATGAACGTGACACCGAGCACTGTCCCGTTGTCCAACCCCGATTGCCGCACCTTGACACCGCTGTGATCGTCTGCCAACTTCGCCCCGAGTATCTCGTACGACGAAAGCCACTGTCGACCTTGTCCAACTCAATCTCAACCTTCGCACCTCGACGCTGTCCAACCCGACTTGCCTTGTTCCCATGCCATCGACCTCGCCTACCGTGTCCGAGTCTTCAACCATGGAATACCGTCGATCTTGGTCCAACGTGTGTCAACCATCGCCATTTAGAATCGCGCAACGCGTCCCGAATCTCCGTCATCGTTGTCTCATCGTCCGTACCAAGCCTCGCTGGAGGTGCGTGCGTAGCCGCAGAAGATGAACAGACACCAGATTGACCAAATCAAGCTCGAGCGAGAACCCACGTCACCACCACCGCCCGCGGCCTGTCTCCGCGCCCTAAGTGGGCGAGCTGGAGAGAAGGCATGTGCAGGCTGTCGAGAGAGAGAAAAGGGGGAGGCGTCGTCACGAAGAGAGGGGGTGGAAATGGTGGCATAACATATGTTCGCGCTGTTGGCAATTTTTGCTAGATCTGGAAGGTGCTACGGTGATTGCAAAGAGCAACGAGGACGTCGGAGTGGAGAGACAATCGATATGATACTTGGATTTTTCGGAGACATCGGAGGTATTTGCGAATCTTGGGTGTGATGGCGTGATAGCGTCGATGTTGTCGGAAATCGAAGAAACGGTCGGTATTTGGAACGTTGAAGAGGACGTGGCACTCGGAAACTTGATAGGATAGAAGGATGGGACGTCGTCAGGGAACACAGCCGCAATCGCAATCTTTGACTCTTGAGGGATGGTACGACTTGTTGATGAGTCGATCGGTGGCGTAGGTTCCCCCGAGAGGGCGAGTGGCAATGCACAGGTTGCTTAGTCAGTAG
>JBBPRR010001447.1:0-10681 GCA_038093115.1 Hortiboletus flavorubellus | reverse complement strand
CTCATATTGCAGCCCAGCGACTTTTCGACGCCCTGGGAGCTGCAAACTATCAATACCAGTACGTAATGCAGATTGGAGAGACACGTCTCCCAACGATTCGAGTCGTTAAACCGGGGACGTTCATGGAATATCGTCGATGGAGAGCTGAGAAAATGAAGGTTGGTTTAGTCCAGGTCAAGGTCCCGGTGGTCGTGTCACACCCCGAGTCCCGAGAGTGGATATTGGAGAGAGTAATACAAGAACTTTGATGCCTGTCCTCGAAGTAATAAATTAGGTACGCGTTCAAAGGAGAGGGGAAGAAGTCAGTTACCTCGTTGATGTAGATGGTGGAGCATTCGTCCACCAACTCCATCTCCCGCCATCTTGACACAGCAAACTGTTTGCTATACGTACGTACGAAGATCGTACGACTGTGCTAGGAATCAAGCTCGACAGAAATAACCTTTAAAGACCCTGAGAATCGCGATACAATCACATCTTAACACATCAAGAAAGAGACAAGAGAGTCAGTCGTGGTCCGCAGGGGTTTTGCACTACTCCTGGGAGAACACTTCTCATGGATGTTGAGACTCCGGATTTCGGGACTGAATTCATGCACCTTGCGGCAACGAGAGTTAGTTCTGGCCAAGGTCTCTTTACTTGAATGCCACCTGAAGTCTCCACCCCTTTGGCAGTGGTAATGTAACGCTTTATTGAAGCGGGTTAGTGAATCCCTCGACGAGGAATGTGTATTGATGATGATCAAGGCAGAATCGTGTTTCAGAATGGGGTGGACGCCTGCATCCGACCATTGAAAAATCCACTTTTATTGCAAGGCATCGGCATTTCTCCCCCATCGGAGATTTGGGTTTGGATGAGCATAGCGAAGTACGACTGCACGTCAGAGATGCGCATGGTGGCAAGCCGGAGAGGATTGGTCACGAGGTGCCAAAATACCTTTCGACAGTCGAGTGTTGCAATGTTCACGGTGCAGTGGAATGCGTTGACCTTTTTGAAGTATTGGTCTCAATGCGCCGCGAATATCATCTCATCGTGAAAAGGGCACTGCCTTCAGAGTGACAACCGATCCTGAAGTTGAGTTCGGTACTGGCAGGAAGTTAGGAGCCAGGGTTGTGCGAGGAGCGAGTTTCCTGGGATGGTCCAGTTCATTGCTCCCCCCGCGAGCTCGGGAACTGTATCACCACTGCTTGACAAGATCTGGTATGACAGAGCCCGGAATGATCATGCTCGTAGTGATCGTGTAGGCATTGGATCCACGACGACTGTTTTGAAGGAGCAAGTTGGTAACGACAGAAGGTTCGGACCGGATGAGGGGTGATCCGAGAGGGTCGTTGATCTTTTGCAGACCATATGTGAGGGCGACATCCCAGCTCCGCGTGAAGCTGGTTGGCTTTATTGCTGCGATATAATCCGCGAGTTCTGTGACTTTGGCATTGCCAACGTCAACCTACCTTGGCGTGGCAAGTTCAAATACGGTGTGAGGTATTGATCCCAGACGTAGGTTAGATATGGTAGACGAGCAAGTCGCAGGGAGACACCTTTGAATTGTGGTTATGCGGGACAATGGGCGGCACCATTCCAAGCTTCCTAGGAACCGATGCAATCCTTGTTCCGCTTGATGGTTGTAGTGGCAGACAGCACGAATGGAACGCATTCGTTTAGATGCGAACGAACATCTTCCATTCATCCTGTCTGCGGCATCTTGACTCTAACACTCTGTTCAGTGACAGACAGCATGAATGAACGAAAACGGACATCTTCCATTCGCCTCATCAAAGTGACTCCACTAGCATCTAGACTCGGGGACAACCCTGGCATCGTCTGTAAGCCAAGGGAGACAGAAACACCTACCGGTCTGGAAAACCGAGTGGCAATGAGGTCTGATAATCGAGTGGAGTCGTGACCAATGGGGGGTTTCTAGAATTGCTGTATGCATCGTGAGTCACGTTGTGTACATGGGAGCCAGACAAAGACAATGCTCTTAGGGCATCCCACCACGGTGTTGTCGTCGTCGGGTTAGCAACCTCGAGAGCTTATACCTTGACGACTCGTCCTCGGAAGAGTCCGACGCTTGTTTGCCGAACACAAACAAAGTTTACCGCTTATCATCAACGGCTGCCCTCGACCCTTCAACAATTGCAGAGGCTTCGAGTCGTTGTAAAGTAACGAGCTTTGCCATTACTTCATTCGATTTACCCTGAACAAGAGGACCTTTGTTTAGCGACCGACCCCTGTGGCTTCCTGTCGAAGGTGCCGGCACCCCTTGTCCCACTCCTATACAATAATGTGTCCTGTGGCCACGATCTTTCCTGCTTAGGGAACCCTCCAACTGACATATCACCAATCCCATGATATAGCCCTTGAAGCCAGGGAAGACCGGATGCAATCCTCCTCCACCTAATGCAAGTAGGAGGTCATCCAGACCTTGTATGACTCACGATAGTATATGTCAACTTGTCCCACCTCCGTCAAGCAGTGGAGCCATACCCCGCTCTCATTGTCACTTACTTGAGTACGGAGAGTGCAGTGTCCCGTTACTAATTATTTCACCCTTTCAAGGATTTATGTCCAGGACAATGTCTCCATGGGAGCTACTTGCTGTGAAATAACGATGGCCCCACCGACTCGGTGCGGCGTTCCCGTCCGCGCCCTAGAGACATCATCTCGATTACACTCAAGGAGGCCACTCTGGGGACATCGGTAATCCCGGACAAGGCGGATGGCCGGAAGCTCATTGACAGTCCTACCAGACCATTTTTAGCTTTCCCCCGAGTTTACCCACACCCAAGTTGCGCTAAAGCACTGGTGGGTGCCATTTTCTTCGTTGTTTCTGATTATGGACCCACTTTACTATATCTTGTCTCTCCCCTTTTGCAGCTAGTGTGTCCAATGGAGAGGGAACTGGCAACTGGTGATCCCCGATCACAGGATTCGACCACTAGTCTATCACGTTCAATTTTTCTTTCTCGTCAAGCAATTCCTGCATCCCGCCCAGGCGCTCTCACATGGCACGATGGCTCTAGTTGCCACCGACACCCAGTTTTTCCGTCTATCAAATGCCTTAAAGAGGATGAGGCGGTGAAAACGCTGGTGCGAATTCTGGAAACACATTGCGGCGCGGCGGCACCCGCGAGACTACCCTCAACCAACGACGTGCGGCGCGCCCCCGGAGATTCTCGCAACCGAAAATGCATCCGCCCGATAACTCCGATCCGCGCGTCGCGCAGGGGTCGTACGAACAACACGAGAAGGCCGATCACAACACCGGTATGCAAGGGATTTTTGTACAGATGCCTGGAAGCTCGCTTCCGCCCCAATGCACTGCGAATAGAAATCGGCGCTGATGGGACCCACCGGTCTATCTGCCCGTTTGGTTACCGCACGACGCCACCAACTTACGGAAAGTCTCATTATTTGATGATCATGTTTCAACATCGCACCCGTTTGCACCATACTATAGATGTAGTGGTTGGATGCCTGTCAGGTATTCATGTCTTCATATGGAAAGGTGCGGTGATCAAGCACGGTATGTCAACAGATGGAGTTGATTGCGAGGAATTCCCCGGGTTTCCAAAGAGTGCGCAAGTGCGACCACGAAGAACTCGCCACATACAAAGTACTGATAGACTTTTCTCGTTCGCGCTCAAATTTCCATGGATCAAATCACCGATCTATTCTTGTCAGAGGTTGAGTCTACGGACATAAGTACGTGTGCGTAAGATGTTCCACGGCCGCACTGGGCCATCAGCGAACTATCCTATCAGATGGAACGGTTTGACTGAGCTTGTCTACAGAATAACGTCACACTGCCACGGCTGATAAAGCTTACGAATCAACTTGTCGGCACCATCGACACCTCTACAGCTTGTGTGCCCAGAGACATAATTCATGTTCTGCTCACCCTCGTCATTTGCATCCCACATATAGCTATCAAATCAAGTTAGTTGCATGAACGCTCTTTGATAGGCTCCCGTGCTTAATACAATAGCCGTGACTGTGTTTTAGCGGGGACATCCCTGGCACACTAATAATTTAATTTTCCCGATTAACATGTTGATAATCCATGACATGCGCTCGCTAACCGACTTGTGGGAGTACTTATTACGTTCCGACGCTATGACCAACGGTAAGTTGTGCTATTTCCTGCGACGTACTTACCTGCAGGGGCGTACTTTTTTCGGCGGGAAAAAAGGAGCTCTTTCACGAGTTCTTTTCTTTCCTTCGCCGCCGGAACTTGAGCTAGGTCGTAATCGCTTCCCTATTGAACATGATGAAGGTCACCACACGGAGACATAACGAATTGGACTAGAGCTGAGAATGCCTTACTTATTAATAACCAGGCTCGGACCAGGAAGACCAGTAAGGGAGTCCTGGAAGCTCGCACTTTTTTTTACATCCCGCTAGCTCAAGAGGGTCAGATTGAGCGCAGGGTTCAATATGTTGCATGTGTCTGGTATTATGACAAGGCTTACGAAAGTCTGAAACACATGAGCGGACCGCGTCACGGGCGGAATGTCGAGCGCAAGTTACTGTCACCCGTTGGGAACCTTGGGGGAAGATGTCAAGGTCTGTCAGACCTGGCTGGCCAACCAGATCCGCCATTATGTCGTTTCGGTAGGCGACATATGACGCGGGTGACCCTGACTCAGGCTGCTCGCGAGCATCACGCGGGAGCGAGCGGTATCAATAGGCAGGCAAATCGGTTACTAGTACCTCATTGATCATTGCCCACTGCCACCTTCCTGAGAAGGCTATGTGCCAAACGATGGTCCGCTTGCATCGCGCTAACTACTCACCGATGGTACTGTGGGTGTCTGGTTGTGTCGAGGCATTCAAAGATTCATCCGGACCTTGAGCGGGGTAAAGATAAAGTGAGATCGAGAGAAAGCGAGCGCTGGAGTTCGCAACCGAGGTGGCCAACGCGCGATGTCAGACAAGCGGTGTCGCCGAGGCTCATTATCGTGCTTCCAGGTACGCCGGTCGTTCGGCATGAGCTAAGATTTTGCCCGTCTGAGAGAAAAGCGGCGCAGAGCGGGACCCAGTTCAAGGAGGGCTCCAACGGGCATCAAGAGGAGAGCTGAGCCGAACTTGATAAAGGATACTTGGTAACGGAAGGGCCCTACCGTCCCCAACATGCTGACAACAGTGGCGCTAACAGTGAGGATGGCCCCAGGTGGTCCAAGAAAGGAAACGAGCCACTGGCGACGCAACACAAGGTTGAACTCCCGAAACTTGTTCTCCAGGAACAGCAACTCGGATGAGCCTGGAGACAAGTGGACATACCAACCACTATGTGTTTCCGGGTCGGCGAGGACCATTCTAGGGGTGAACGACGAGTAATTATAGGTAGTAATGCTACATACCAGAAAATTTTCAGAGGGCATAATGATGTCAAGATGACACGAGGCAGTGGTTATTAGCCGAGGAGCAAAGAAAATTCCGGTGCGGAGGCAAATAGAGGGAAAAGACAGAAAGGGGAATTGTGGCGAAGGAGGGTGTCATGTGATCCGATTATCTAGTTTGCTGGGACAGAGTTTCCAAATGGGGTGTCGTGTTGTAGATATGGTATGGTTTCGGGTGTGCGTAAACATCATCATCGGACCATCCGGTCCATGCCGGAGCTCATCTGCCCTACGTGTGGAAACCTTGTCTACCTGCGGGTTATAAGGCTTCTATTGCCTACGCATGCCGTCCTTCGAAAGACGCCTTACATCTTATCAGACCCTGAAATTACCGTGTACGTGTATCATTCCCTATAAATCCATCCCGTCCAATACCTCGCCTCGTATTTTCCCCACCGATACGCTCCTTGTGTTCGCCCCCGCCGACTGTGATACCTCCCTCCCCTCATGCCTGCTGAAAGATCACGGCAATCGAAGTGTGATGGTGCCGACGGTGCGTTCCAATGTTTTGCTTCCTATCACGACTCATAAGGGTTATTGTCGGGATGACTCATGTTTCATAGGCGCTCACCTAACTTGGGCCGTTCCCGTCGAGCCAACTTCTTCTCAGAGCATTGCCTTTGCCCCTAATGTTACTCCTGTGACTTTCAGCGACCCTCTCTCTGGTGCCGAGGCAAGCTTCGAACCCATCTTATTCCCTACCTCCGGTTCCGAGTGCTCCGCGCGCCGACCTACACATGGTAAAAAGCGTGGGGGGGACCACATCCCCCGCCCACCCAACGCCTTCATCTTATTCCGATCGTCCTTCATCAAAAACCAGCATGTCTCTACCGAAGTCGAAACTAACCACAGCACACTATCGAAGATCATCGGTCTCACCTGGCAGAATATGCCTCACGACGAACGTCAGATTTGGCATGCAAAGGCGAAGAGCGCACTAGAGGAGCACAGGAAGAAGTGGCCACAGTACGCCTTCCGACCATCCCATGCGAAGGGCAAGGGGGGCACAGAGAAGCGAAAAGTTCGGGAAGTAGAGCCCAAGGACATGAAGCGTTGCGCCAAGATCGCAGAGCTACTTGTCGAAGGCAAAAAGGGGGTAGCGCTCGATGAAGCTATCCAGGAGTTCGATCGCACACACGTCCCTGAAGTCGTTACCAGGTTCGAGACTCCCATTACTGCCGTTTCTTACCGCAGATCGTCCTCGGCACCTGTCGACGACCCCCAGTCCAAGAAGACGGCCTGCTCATCTCCCTCCCGCCGCTTACGATCAGTCAGTAGTCAACCGTCAGCAAGACCTGCTGGTGAACCAAGTGTTCCAACATCTCTGGCTACTTCGCACAGCTGTCCCGATCTTTCAGGCTCACATTCGTTCGTCTCCTCCCCTCAATATTCGTTCCCTTCAAGATCTCAACCTTCATTCGTGAGTGTTGTTGGTCTCTTACGAACTTGTCACCCTTATGAGTACTCAGGATCTCGACCCCTTCGTGTTCGATGTTGCATTCGGGGATCCAATATTACCCACGGGTGCCGATCTAGCAGGTTATCCCGTCACAACAGGTCGAGTTCAGACTCCCACGCTATGTCTCGATCCTACATATCACGGCGATTGGACGCCTTCTTCGTCCCCATTCTCCAGTTTACCCGCGACACCACAAGCGATGTCTCCGTCGCCTGTCCTCGAATGTGCGCTGGACGCGGAGGACCCCTTCGCACTAAATCCCTTCGCCGCATCGGATCAGCTCCAATCTTGCGCTCAACAATATCCAGCTGGACTGCAAATTTTTGGCCATGAGAATCTGCTCGCTAACTCTGTGTTCACGCAATCCGATTTTGCCGCTTTTTCGAAAGACCCGTTTTCTTTCGATTGCGCGGAAAGACCGGTGCCTGGCGTGGTTACCGACTTGTCCATGTCCGCCTTCTTGTCCTCGCTTTCCGCGTTTTGATTGATCATCATTCCCATCACCCAAACCCGTGTTCGCCCGAACTCATTCTCCTCGGCATTTGCCCGCAATTATTTTGTTCGTTCGCATCCCGTACCTGGGACTTGTCATTTTAACTGGTGTATTTTTACTTTTCAATCGCGGAACTCACAGTTGTAAGTGTAACATTACCATTTCCCTCCCATCGTTCAACGATCCAGAGTCACTGTGATTCATGGCTTCAAGATGTAGATAAGTACTTCTGTTTTGGCTGTATATAGTTATACCTATCTATGTACTTTGTAGAGGCGTAGTTGCCCGTTCTTGCTTTTGGTGTAAGTAGGCGAAACGAAATGGGAAGACAGCTTTTTAGAGAATTATCTGGGATTTCCGCATACGCACCGCAAAAAATCCACGAGGGTTACAGTGGCGGCGTTCTGGTGGTCCAGAATGGAGCGCAATCTATCCATACTTGCTTGCTTTACGCAATCAGGAAACGTCGCTCCCGCCCAAATCGACTAATGTGGCAGGTCAAGAATGCATTAATGATTAATGGAATTCATCTAGAGTAACCACATGGAGGTGGGTAACACGTGCGAACAGAGTTTCGAGAAGCCCATGCATGCATGTGGCAGAGATAAACCAGTCGCGAAAATTTATTTTTTATTTTTTATTTCCTGAAACTGCCAAGGCCCGACGCCGCGATCTGATGGCGATTGGGTGGAAAAAATGTCAGCACGAATTGTTACGATACCATCGCCGCCGCTGATAATCATAGACCCTGGGGGATCTCAGAGTCTGTCATCATAGTTTTTGGGGCTAGCTCGTATGTAGCTAGAGTTGGCGCGAACGAGTGGCAAAAGCGATGCAAGGGTGGCAGAATCTTTTGCTGAGGAGAGGATCCGGATGGCACGAAGTATGTACCAACTTGTTTCAACTTGAAGTTGATGTGCCCTCATGATCGTCGGCAGTCGGAGACCGTAGTGAGCGGGGTTATAGCTCCTCCCCCCAAAAAAGAGGGGGAGCGAATGGCGTATGTGCGCGCGTAAGGTCAGCGGGACGCCGAGGTGATTAAAAAAAATGCTGAGTGGGATACATAGTAGGTCCCATGATCAGGACTTCGACACGCCTCATGCGCCCGAAGTTAATCGCGCTTTGTGAAACCTTATGTAACAAGATTTCTGTGGACCCACTGGGGTTCTCCACGTGAGCCGCGTTATCGATGTGTGGAGTCGAGATGGAGATGGGATTGGTATTGCTTCTAGTCGGTGTGGCGCCGTTTTTTTTCCCTTGGAAATGAGCTTCCGTGGAACTATCCTTGAGCTCGAACTTTGAGAGGCACTGGATTATTACACTCGATGGAAACAAGTGGCGTTCGAAGGATGGTAACCTCGCCTGTTCAAATGCGCAAAAATAAGTACTCGTGGAGCGGCGCACAGTGCCTCAGTGAGGTCATCATGTCCGCTTCATGTAGACTTTGGCAAACAGGTAGGTGGAACAAAGCGGCCCACGATCTCATCAGTTATGGAACCAAGTATGCATTTAATGGAGTATATGCGTCTTATGTCCCATGGTCGCACGCTGCATCATATCCCCGTGAAGACGAGATAAGTATGACACGCTGCCCTGTCCATTGGTATGTAGAGTTGAAGAGTCAACGGGATTTCCTTCTCCGATCATTGCTAGAGAGCACTGGGACTCACTAGTAACTGAGCGCATTACCTGACAGGATGAAGGCGACCGTTAGTGCAAACCACTCGGATTGATCATTGATTGATGCATAGTAGGAGGGCCTGTAGGCTTTTTTAGAAGGATGTTATAAGGGAGTGTCAGAGGCACCCATTCTGGCTGGCTCGCAGAACACCGGCCATGATATCAGCTGAGCATGAAGCAAACAACCAAAATGAAATCTTGTCGACGTCCATTATGATGGATCAAACCCTGTGTCCGGCAAACCCAGGCCGACGCCGGACTCTTCCAACTCGGCAAGGACGATTTTATGTTTTACGCCTGCCTCCGGTCAAAGTGACGCCCCAACGTTGTTTATCGGAGTATATGCCTGGGCCACTTCAAGAAATCGATTTCCACTGTGCCTTGAACCCTCTTTGAATCACAGGTGCAGTCTATCTAAGGCCGTACGTGTCACTCTTTGTCTGGCTTTACAAACTTGATTATCACAATCATGATTGGAGCACATTCGCTTTGATCGAATCTCCATCTATTCTGTGTCGCTGACTGCCATAGATGTCCATGTGAGCTGGCTTGGACTCAGTGACCACCATCGGATCATTTTGCGTACGGATACAATCTCAGAGCAATCCCTACGGGTTCGTATTTATGTCGCCCATGCTGTCTCGTCACTGAAATTTGACTAGAAATTCCGAATACTCAGATAGGGTTACTTTGCTCGCAGGGGACGGGATTGGATTGAAGATGCTGCTTCGACTGATATATCTCATTTACGCTGCCTAGAGCGACAGCCAGCCAGCCGGGCATGACTCTTCAATGGGCTTCCAACAGGACCCTTCGGTGTATCGGCTCTCATAACGAACTATTCATGCACCATGTCGAACGTAGGTCTGGGTTGTCAAGCAGGGTAACTACTCAAACTAACGACGCCGCCACAGCACAGCGTCAATGATGATGGCAACAAAAGCCATCGGTCTGGTTACGACGTGAAGAAAATCAGTCAACTGGGATGTTATCGTCACATGCGATCGTAGGAAGTTCTCGCTGGGTGCCTCCGAAACGGTAATTACGGACTTGCTCACGGACGTCACTGGCAGAGTGTCTATAAAGATCGCTTCGAAGAGCAATGGTGTCCGTCGTGTCCACAGGGTCTCCCGACAATCTGGTTGGGTTTGTCGACCCAGCGTCTCCGTCTAGGTGGTCGTGTGATGCACATCGTGCGCCCACGCTGGTCTTCGTCGGCTGGTCCGTCTTGCGTGTGTCAGCCCAGTGCTGCCACCGCTCGTTTGGCCTGTGCACTCCCCCTCGAGCGGCATGCCCTGGAGTGCACCTGGCCCGACTGTTAGTTCGTCGACACGCTCGTGCACTTGACGTCCTTTATCGTCGTTGGCCATTCGAGTTCTCTTACCTCGACCTCGGGACCCTCCAGCATCCGTTTGCTACGCAGATCTAATGACGACCTTTTTCGAAAGGGACACCGGGCCCAGCTGCTTGAGGGGAATGATATGCTCGAGTTGAACACAAAAACACTGACATGGTGGAAGGAGATGGGCCGGGACACAAGGATTCCATAAATACGGCCGGTTCTTAGGAACTACTACAGCCCCGGCCGAATTGTTGACTGAAACGGCTATTTCCGGTCAGATAGGGGCCGTAATTTCCCACGACTTT
>JBBPRR010001446.1:0-10696 GCA_038093115.1 Hortiboletus flavorubellus | reverse complement strand
TTGTCCATTAGCATCAAAAGGCCATCAAGAACAGAATAGTGGAGAGCCATCCACTTGTAACCTATGGCAAAATCAGTCAATCTTGGAATCTTGGTGGCATCAGCAAGAAGCATCTGTTGTGAAGCATGTCCTGCAGTACTCTCTACCTGAACAACTGCATAATTCTACACACTACCACTACCATGGAATGAAGTGACACACAGCAAAACAACATAGCAATAGAAGGATTCATTGAGATGATCAAGCAGCTATTCAAATGTATGGCAGTGAGATTAAGAGGAAGGACAATGAAAGGGTATCATGGAGTCATAATTTCCAAATCGATCAAATTAATCACTTGGTGAACAATTCCCTGCAAAATGAACCATAACTACACCTGCTACTATAGTAGCTGGGAAAAAGTAGACAGTATTATGTCCCTGCACAGCCTCACAATCTTGAATAAAATTTAACAAAATATCTATTGACAGGTTTCCACCAGCCTCTCATAGACAAGCAGGGTCCTAGATTAAATGTGTGCATGAAGCAAGAATACACATGACTTTGCACAAGCAAGGTGACTTTTCACTTTGCAAACACATGTGGACACATGTGAACACCTTTGTATGGCTCTAAAATGAATGCTAACTACAATAAATGGCCATTGCAATGCTTGCAGAAGGCACCCACATGGCCAAGGTTGCCTTGGTTATAGCCCACTGGCATATGTAGACCTATGCATGTGAATATCCATGCATGCCTAATGTGTGATCTTTCCTGGTGATAGGTGAAAGCAACATTATATTAGTGGGCCCATGCACGTAAATATTCCCATAGACCTAACATGTATGGTCTTTCCACCATAACAAATGCAAATAACAATATATCAGGGAGTACATATAAAACTAGGTTTTTCCAGCTAAAGTAAATGTGTAACCCACCTTTCCAGCCTCCATTTGCAATGGTTTTTCTGATCAAAATGACCATAGATAGCAAAAGAAGAAAGTAAGTTTTCTACTCACATCAACAGACACAGATTCTACTAGCTTACCCCTGATTTTTGTGACATGGGTGGCTATGAAATATACTTCTTGCCAGTGCACAACCTCAGTAAGCATGAATTCAAGCAGGAAGATGTTAACAAGTATGTAAATCTTGCTAAAATAACTGTGCTAAACTTGATGTTTATTGATGTTAGAGTTTCTTCATACTTTCTGTCCAATCAAAACAATTGGAGGAAAGCTCATGCATACATGACACATCCTTATGCACCCTGCAAGGATTATGGGCCATTGAATCCATGCTTCTCAGCGGTGGTACTTTATGCTTTAGTAAACCATAGCATATGCGCGACAAAAGCTACATACTGTTTGCAACTGGACACCAAGGTGGACATAGAGAATCTGCTGATCAAGCAGTATGTTTGCAGTCTTCATTGTGTTATTTAGCACAAATGCTGCATGAGTGTAATCCAGACCAGACTCATCCAACATGAATTTATAAAACATTAATATAATCTTTGCTACTTCACTTGTCATTCACTGCCCACATCGTGCCAATTATGGAATACAATGAGGTGCAAAATCATTGCAATGCCTAACCCCAAACTGGGGTGTGAAGTGCCCCACAATTACTTGTGGAAATTTCACTTTGCTTTGATGGGAACAAATAAAGTACAAACCCTTAGCTACAACTTTGTCCCCAGGGTCATGTGATTTCACTTACATACTGCAAAGATACATCCATTTCAAAACACCAATACCATTGTAACAATTTTGCACCTTTTGCTTTCCAGGGTATATTAGTACTTGATATAGCCTCCCTTTGCCTTGATAAGTGCTTCAATCCTTCTAGACATGCTCTCTATCAACTTCTGACACTCTTCAACTGCTATTCCCTCCCAATCAACCTGAACTCTCTCCCACAATTCATGAATCCCCTTAGGAGAGGAATTATGATCTGCTAGTCTTCTTTTGAGATAACCCCAGAGGTGCTCAATGGAGTTGAGGTCAGGAGACTGTGGAGGCCATATCATAGTATGAAAATCCTACTTCTAAAGCCAATCCTTTACCTTCTTGCAAGCATGTTTGGAATGATTGTTTTGCTGAAAGATGATGTCAGGAGAATCAAGACCATAAAACTGCAAAGAAATAAGCAGTTCATCCTTCAAAATCTGAAGATAAAGGTCCCCATCCATCCTACCATCAATCTTGGTAGCATAGCCAACTCCCTGCCAAGTCATATAGCCCCAAATTATCAAAGAACCTCCACCAAACTTCACTATACCTTTCACCAGCCTATCACTTAGCCCTTCCCCTGCCTTTTTCCATACCCACTTGTGCCCATCTGACCCTAGGTGATTGATTTTGGTCTCATCAGACCATACTACCTTCTTTCAGTCCTCCAGAGTCCAATCTTTATGAGCATAAGCAAAGTCTAGATGAGCCTTACAATGCTTGGTTGAAAAAAGAGGCCATTTGGACTTGACCACAGCTTTCATACCTGTCTTCCTCAACTGTCTGCACACTGTGAAGGTAAAGAGAGGCTGATTGACTATATTGGTAAGTACTTTGGTCATCTGAACAGCATTCTCTCCCTTTCCAAAAGAGATGAGATAAATGACATGCCAGATATTGGCAGAGGAAAGCTTGAATGGATGACCTTCAGTAGCTTTTTGGAGCTCAGAATGCTCTTTGGAGCATAATCTGGATATGGTAGACACATTAAGACCAGTAGTGAATGCAATAGAGTGGACAGATTGGCCAGCATCAAGCATAAAGAGGATGGATTGTTTTGAATAGGAGTGATGGTTCTCATGATGGTTGTGGTTGGAAATAAAGATGCGTGTGAACTATTTTGAACTGAGACATGATTCTAATATGTGGATGTTTGTTTGTATGACCAAATATAACCACATAACACTTGATTTCAATATAATGAGTAAAGGGTGCAAAACTGTTGTAATGGTATTGATGTTTTGAAATGAATATATCTTTGCAGTGTGTAAGCAAAATCATGTGACCCTGGAGACAACATTGTAGCTGAGGGTTTGTACTTTATTTGTTCCCACCAAAGCAAAGTGAAATTTCCACAAGTAATTGTGGGGAAATTCATGCCCCGGTTTGGGGTTAGGTATTGCAACGGTTTTGCACCTCACTGGAGAATTCAGTGAACTGTATCATAAACACAAGATGGACCATCTCATCAAGCCTTTCTTTGTCTCTGACAGTTGTATGGCATGCAGATAGATATGCAAATTCAAATCACATGAAATTATGTGACAAATTGTAAGGTGTTCATCATATAGAGCAAAAGCAGACTCAAAGGGTTGTTTTGAGTTTAAAAGACCATAATATGCCAAGTGAACCCATTGGTGCTTGCCCAGTTCTTTAACAACCATAGAAATTTGAGATTTCTCTCCTTCAATTTTAAAAAATAACAGGTGTGGAAGCGAGTTGGTCACTTGGTGGGTTGACTCAGGGAGCTAGGACTAGAGTCCACTATGAATAACCAAGTATATTGAGAGAGGTATAAGGGTATACAGACCTGGAGTCCCCTGTGAGTAATCAAGGAGGAGGAACAGTGGGCTCCAGGATGTAAGTGCACTTGTAGGTAAACAATAATAAACAAGTGAGCCACAATATAAATGAAAACACTACAAGTCCATGCTTTGCTTGGGCAGAGATACAACCACAAGCTAAAGCAATGGAGAGAAGTGGAGGGTAGATATAATAAGCATGGGAAATCACTTGGGCGATGTTAGAAAATGAAATAAGCACTAGTTAGTGCAGTATGAAGTGAAACTTATCAAGAGTGCAGAATCACCATATCAAACATTCAATGCATATGAGCATGGCATAGCTCTTGAGGAATTGAGCAATAGCATCTAGTTCCACACCTACAAAAGGGAGTTCAATCTGGCCAGCTGCATTGGCTTGACCAATGGCAATGAAATGCTTCACTTTACTTGCAGGATCAGGTGAATTGCACTCTCTACAGATAAAGGCAGTCAGTATTGGAGTGTAGGATGAAATACAAAGATTGTCCAAATTGCACTATTCCTTCTTGTATGGACTGACAGCATGTAAGGGTAGTATACAAAACTGGGCCATAGGACACCACAAAATATGTATTTGAGGCAGGTGTGTCCTCTGCAGACTGGATGACAGGGAAGATAACATGATCCCAGAGTTGGCATAAGAAGGATGCAAGTTCTTTCATTATATTGAGTCATTTTGTACATATAGTCAAGGTGTGGAGTTCTGTCACCAGATCTTTGACACTTTTCTACATGATCTGCAAAGGGGTATGAATGGGATTTTGTTTGCATGAGATGATAATCGCATCACAGCTATGCTTGCCTGCATTGATGATAATGACAGGTCCCTTGTTGGCCACATGCCAGAGATCTGAGAAGAGGAGGGGAAGAAGGAAGCAAGAAAAACAGGGAAGTTTTCAAATTTTAGTGACAATGTTTTGCATTTCAACCTTAAGATGGCATATAAGTATCCTGTGTCCCACTTCAACTGACCTCACCACATCATAAAGTCCATTCCTACTCCTATTAAAGCTAACATTTTTGTTTTGCCTGAATGTGATCTCTCTGCTAGATAGAGTACATCTAGAGAAGTCCACTGTTGCCAGAGTTGAGATTTGAAGGACTTTTGAGTCTTTTTGGATGAGTATTTAAATTATTATCCTATTGCAAAATAATGCTCTGCTTAGAAATTTCAAACATTTTCATGCTAGAAAGCAAAGTGTTCTCTAGAATGGACACATACTGCTCAGCACATATCCTTCTCTTCACCTGTACAAGTATTCCCACTCTGTTCCACACCATGCATGTTCAAACCATTAAAAAACCTCCTCCAAACTTTACTATTCCATAAGCTTCTTGTCCTGTAAGAGCTTACTTCTCTTTTTCCACACATATATCCTTTCATGTGATCCAATCCTGTTGATTTTTATCGTATCAGATCAAATAAGTCTGGTCCAGCCCTCCACAATCCAGTCCTTGTACTTGAAAGCAAAGTCTAACCATTTCTTGTTATACTTGATAGACAAGAAAGGCATCTTTTTTTAACCACAGTTTTTAAAAATATAGTTGTGAGAACATTTCAAAACTTGGGCATAGATAGAAGAGCACAGGACAGGGTTGATGGGATGGATGGCTTGGACTGCATTGTTAGTCTTTTCAAAGGTAATACTAGAAACAATTCTTCTCTTGTTAAGAGAAGAAAGCTTAGAAAAACATCCTCACTGAACATTCTGCTTTTCTAACAGATCTCCTTGATGACTCTAGCCATAGTGGACTTCCCTATATCAGTCTTGGATCCAATCTGTCTAGCAGAGAAATCAGATTCAGGGAAAACAAGAATATTAGCTGTATTGGAGTAGGAATGGACTTTATGATGTGGTCAGGTCAAATGAAGTGGGACACAGGATATTTATATTACTTGAAATTATGTCACTTATGTAATTACACAGCTTGGTAACATAGAAACCATCAATAGCTGTCAAATACCCATATTATATATGATATAATGATTGTCAAATGTAGGGTCAAATAAGTGTCCCAATGACATCTCATTTTGAAATGACTGCCATTCCATCAGATTATATCCAAATCACTTCACCTTGACATCCATAGTAAGCCCCTTGGAGGGAAGGTACTTTATTTGATATACTTGAAATATTGTCTTTAGTGGAAAACATGCAAACATTGGGACACGTACATATTTGAGCCACTGTAAATTGAGAGAGGTATAAGGGTATACAGACCTGGAGTCCCCTGTGAGTAACCAAGGAGGAGGAACAGTGGTCCACACTCCAGGATGTAAGTGCACTTGTAGGTAAACAAAGGTAGACAAGTGAGCCACAATGCAAATGGAAACACTGTAAGTCGATGCTCTGCTTGGACAGAGACACAACCACAAGCTACAGCCATGGGGAGAAGTGGAGGGTAGGTATAATGAGCATAAGGAATCACTTTGGCAAAGTTAGAAAATGAAGTAAGCACTAGTTAGTGCAGTATGAAGCAAAAGTTATCAACAGTGCGGAATCACCAAATCTGACAGTAGATGGCACACAGCCCACCCCCACTGCTGTCAACATGACCAGCAGTAGGGCTGCTTCCCCTGCTGACTCTATAGGGTGTGAGCTCCTTGTTACCTCCCAGTTACCTCCACTCCTCCTATGCCAGCCACCCCTGAATTCTGTGACTGGGCATCCTCTGTCTGCTGTAGCAGCAACCAGCCTTTTCCCAGTTTGCCCCATAGTGCTGCTGCCCACCAAAACATGTCCACTGATGCCCAAACTGAAGGTAAGCTTTCACATCAATGTCACCTTTTCGGCCATGCTCAGTTCTACAGATGGTTTGGCAATTGCTGTGCAAAGGGAGTACCGCCACTTCTGCAGTGACTTCATCCACAATGCTAGCATTTGCATCCAGTGTGGTGCCCATGTGTGCCACCAGTTTGAGAGGGGGAGTTCAGGCTGCATTGCCTATGTCTCACTCAAACCCTTTGCCACCATCACAGTGCACAGTGCTTAGCAGAGCAGTAGTCCCCTCTCAGTACCCACTGCCTCTTTGCCTAGCATTCCCATCTAACTAACCCCCCCTACAGTATGGATTCATCGGCTATAACTGCAGGAGAAGGTCTGTAGTGAGATTGATGCAATGTTCTTGACCACCAATTTATCCAACTGCACAAAATACAGCTGAAGGAACTGTTCCAACATGAGGACAGGACCACTAAGGGTATGTGGACATGAATGTGGACAATGATCATAAGCATGCATGGCCGATGATCCTCGTGATCCTCACAGACTTATTTGCTAGCTCCTTCTTGCCTGCTGTGCTTGTCCCTTGACTTCCAGCACCAGTACTATGCCCAACCTGAAAACATACACAGCTTCTTTTTCTAGCACTCATTTGGCATCCACTGACCCCTGAGTTTGTCTCAGTTGTTCCAGAAACATGTAAATGTGTGACAAGCCCTACATGGTGCCACTGAAGTGGACACAGCTGATGCATTGCTTTATCGAGCACTCTCTGTCTGCGGACATGTTCACCATGTTGCAGCTTCCAGTCAGCACAAAATCAGGCCTACTGATCATGCCAGGAAGCCAACTGGTGGCATTGCAGGTGATCCAGCACTCCTGCAGGGTGTCCTTCCTGGATTCCAGTTCAAGAGCTGCTCAGTCATGTTTGCAAGAAGGAGATGCTCCCATTCAGTCATGGTATGATTCCAAATAGGCATGGGGTAGTTGGAGGGAACTTTCCCTGATTGCAGGTGATGTGGCAGTGAGATTTCTCAAGACATTAGGTAGCTTAAACTCAATGGTGGAAAGCTGAACAGTGGTTTCCTTTCATGCTCCTTCTGTCTTTGCAAACCCAGTGCTACTGCCCTTCAGTTTGACATTTGATTCCATGGTGGGCTTCAGAGCTGCCTTATCCAACCCACAGCTCTACCGGAGGGCAGTCAGCCATATCATTAGGAATATTGAGTTGACAAGACAGACAAGATTTGGAACACCATGCTACATGCTGGGCCATGATGCCAGTCTCTTGCAGTCACCAGCATCATTTGCGTTCACAAGGACTGCAGAGACATCCTCGCTTCCTGCTGTTCAGTTTGCATCCACCTCCCTTCTGTGATACCCTGAGGTATTGAGTTCACTCAATATCACACCCTCAGCTATTAGCACTCAAGGCAAGACCTCTCTTTTGAATATGACTCAAGCTGGATTTGCTGCAGGAAGTAATTGTGGAGGTCTGGCTGGGTTTCTGAGTAGGATGTTATGCTGTACCTTGGGTGCTTAAACAGAAAACTCCTGGATGTATTTGCAGACCCCTGGCCGAAGATCTTGCCCACCAGTATGCTCACCTATGCTGACCTGTGGGAGAATGTAAGCCCCTCACATAGTGTTAGATTTGGTGATTGCGCACTCTTGATAAGGTTCGCTTCATACTGCACTAACTAGTGCTTACTTCATTTCTAACTTCACCCAAGTGTTTCTCCATGCTCATTATAGGTACCCTCCACGTCTCCCCATCGCTTTATCCTTTGTTGTGTGTCTGCCCAAGCAGAGCATGGACTTGTAGTGTTTCCATTCACACTGTGGCTCACTTGTTTACCTCTGTTTACTTACAAGCACACTTACATCCTGGAGCCCACTGTTCCTCCTCCTTGGTTACTCACAGTGGACTCCAGGTCTGTATACCTTATACCTCCCTCAATATACTTGGTTACTCCCAGTGGACTCCAGTTCTAGCACCCTGAGTCGACCCACCAAGTGACTAGCCTCTTCCACACCTGTTACCTCCTAATATTAACATAGCTCCCACACCCTTTCCCCCCTCTGATTCGGACTACCAGCTCTTTGTTGATGGCATACACATCAGTCCCCATGGACACACCACCTCTGCCTTGCACTAGGAAAATGCTGTGGTGTTTGACAAGCAATGCCTCAACTTCAGCTCTCCTGCAAACAAGTTTGTGGTCCTGGAGACCAAATGCAACCCTGCTAGCATAGATAGGGAGGTGCCTTTAGCACAGTAACTGATGTTATCAGGCACTTGGAGATTGTTTTTGTGCATGTCTTCATGCACCCCTTGCTGATCTGAGTGTGCATCCAGGAGGCTTTTCCATGAGACCACGAAAGCACACAGAAGTTGGCACAGCCTGTTGCTCATCACGCAAGGACCTTGGGTTCACTAAGGTCTGTGCACCAGTGACATTGTTAGCCTTGTTTAAGAGTACCCCACGGTCCCCCTTGCTCGCAGTGCCTAACAAATGAAATGCAGTGGGGACTTTGATTTCATCATCGCATTCGGGTCGCAAAGCGACGCCTGCCCAGATCACCTCATTGCTTTCTACTATGGTGCATACTATTGGGGTTGACAATGCCACCTTGTTTCAAATGGGGCTACCCAGCCTCTGGGGCAACTTCATCCATCCCTTGAAGTCATGCAGGGGTCTCATCAATTTCACACCAGTGATTTTTGTCTTCTGTGAACGCTTGGCCCACCCTGCATTGCCTGTAACCTTCTACAAGGTCAGAACACATTCGCCCCCATACACCCCATGGGGCATTCATTTCCTTGCCTGTAGCAGCCCCCACACATGCCATGTTTCTCCGGCGGCCATCAGGATCTGCAACCACAGGGGCGATAGCATTCCTGCTCATTCTGTGCAGTGTGGCAGGAAGTCCAGACCTGCCAGTGTGCATGATTTCCATGTGCTGCTTCACCCCATGTGTGCAGACAGCAATCAAAGGTTTAATTAGGCATGCATTCCCTCCCCGTTCAGCTCGTCAGCGCTTTGGTGGAGTTGTGCAGCCGGTAGATCTCTAGTTATACCAACTGCTGTACTTCTTTTCCTTGCCTGTCTTCCCCATCTTTCCCCAATGTATACTTTGCATTGCAGCAGCTGCTGTGAACATTGGAAAAAAAAAATAACACCGTGATGCAGAGTTGTGAGTGGTCTGCTCAGAGGTAGTCAGTGCAGCGATAATGCAGGTAGGTGCTGGCGTATGTATGGCACAGTGTATTCCTGCCACAATAGCAGTGGGATTGCTTTCTTACATCCAAGTGGTGTACATAGTCTCCCATCCTTGAATGGCATGTTGACACTGAATTCATGCTGAACCACAGACAAAATGGACGTGCAATATTCGATTTCCTGTCCTCTCTCACTTGCGCTGTCAAGTCGAGAAAAAACCGTGATATACGGGGCCAATACCACCGCATTCAGAAAGTCTACAATTCCATGTAGCACTTCGAGCCTAAGCTAGGGCTGCTAAAGTTCGGTTTGCTCCAGGTCACAGCCAGTTGGAACATTTAACCTGCTAACCATCACACACATGGTGCATGCTCACTGGCCTGTCACACAGCATGTGCATATGCACATTCTGGCTGTGCCAACCTGCACACTGTCCTCCTGTCCCCATTGTTGCAATGTATTCACACAGTGACCCATGCTGTTGTTTGCTCACTCACACTCGCCCATGCTGCTGTCCCACAGTGTGCGCTGCCCTGTGCCACCTTGCACACCAAACCTTGTACCCCACCCATTTTAGGAGGTCACAGGTATGGAAGTGAGCTAGTCACTTGGTGGGTCGACTCAGGGAGCTAGAACTAGAGTCCACGGTGAGTAACCAGGTATACTGAAAGAGGTATAAGGGTATACAGACCTGGAGTCCCCTGTGAGTAACCAAGGTGGAGGAACAGTCGGCTCCAGGATGTAAGTGCGCTTGTAAGGAAACGGAGGTAAACAAGTGAGCCACAGTGTGAATGGAAACACTACAAGTCCATGCTCTGCTTGGGCAGACACACAACAAAAGATAAAGCGATTGGGAGAAGTGGAGGGTACCTATAATGAGCATGGAGGAACTATTAGGAGGTAACAGGTGTGGAAGCGAGCTAGTCACTTGCTGGGTCGACTCAGGGAGCTAGGACTGGAGTCCACTGTGAGTAACCGAGTATATTGAGAGAGGTATAAGGGTATACAGACCTGGAGTCCACTGTGAGTAACCAAGGAGGAGGAGCAGTGGGCTCCAGGATGTAAGTGCGCTTGTAGGTAAACAGAGGTAAACAAGTGAGCCACAATGCGAATGGAAACACTACAAGTCCATGCTCTGCTTGGGCAGACACACAACAACAAGATAAAGCGATGGGGAGAAGTGGAGGGTAGGTATAATGAGCATGAGGAAT
>JBBPRR010001445.1:0-10705 GCA_038093115.1 Hortiboletus flavorubellus | reverse complement strand
GCGAATAGCACGATCTGTACATACACGTGATGTCCGTCACAGTGATTGGTGTAACATTATAGCTCGTTAACAAGGTAGGTACTTCTACTGTATGTGGACCACGCGGATGCCATCCATCAATTCAGTCAACGAGGTCTCCTCACGAACTCGAGTCATGATCGAGCTATCTATCGCAACCCGTCTGTATTGCTCGCGTGCCAGCGTTGCAAGTAACAGTGCCCCGAATGGCTGTCTGAGCCGGGCGACAAGTCGCAGTGCACGCATGGCAAGGTCTAATTGAGCTACACCACGCGAAAAATCCTGGTCGAGGAGGGGACCGATCCAGGGATGAATTAGGAGTAAACTCTCCTTCCTGGATAACCTATCCGTGGTCTTGAATTCTACGTCCCCAAGCATGGGGGATGTCACACGATAAACAGCGAGGTCAGGGTCCAGATCAGATTCCGAGAGATGCACAAAGCCAGTGAGGGGAAATACAATGCCAGGAAGTGTGAGTCGACCAGCGAAGAGCGATAGAGGGGGGAGACTGTTGAGACGACCGTACAGCGCTACCGTCAGGGAAAGGTCAGGCAACGATGCACTGTGGATAGTAAAGGTAGTTGAATTCGGCGTAAAGTTCAGTTCATTTTAGTAGTGAATTCCAAAGCATAGTGTAATGGATTTCCAAGGATAATGTAATGGATTTCTGAGGGTAATCGGGGACGATGGACTGAAAAATTCAGCGGAAAAATGGACTGATCCGGCATTTACCCCCTCTGAATTTCATTACATTTGTGTAGTGAGTTTCAGCAAAGTAGAACTCAACTCGCTGGATTCCATTGGACTTTTTTTTGGTGTTTCCCACTGAACTGCATTACAAATTTCCGCTGAATTCCGATGGTCTGCAATTGCCATATACATACTATGTGACAAGTGCGAAGGCAAGCGTACACGTAGATGGAACACGAGAAGAATAAATAACAATAAGACTAATTTAAACCTCTGAGTGCGATCGAAAACTTGATATCGATGGCAGCATAGTGAAAGAGCTTGATGCGGCATGAAGGAAATTTGGCTGCGTTGCGTTGGGATTCGGATATTGGAAGGCGAGGTTCATGATGCAGTTGCTCTTGCAAGGTCGAATGTTCTGGATCCATCGGTGGACAAGTCGGTCTATCATATTGAATGTATTAGTGGGAGCAGTGGCGATTGGGCAACCTGTGAAGACATGGTTAATGAGATTGGCCAATAGTTTACCTAAACAATACTACTAGTGCTGGCTGCGAGTTTTTGCACGAGTTTTTGGCCTCTGGCTTGATGTGTCGTCTGTTGGAGTCAGGTCGCTCAAACAGCCAGGGAACTTTGAGGACCCGGCTGCTACCTAATGATACTAGAATCCTTAGCTTTGTGAGCATTGGACAACATACTCACATTTTGAGTACTGGTACACTCCTTGAATAACAGATATATGAAAGATCAGTGCTAGCTGCCCAATAGAGGTGACCAATCAACGGATCTGAAAAACACACCTTTGGCTTTGTGACCAGTTTCGGTTTGGGCCTTTGCCTATTCCTGGTACTAGATACAGCAGCATCTTCGACTTGCATGACCTTCTTGACTCCTCTTGCCTTCCGTTTTTGGTCCGAGTCTGCGACCGCTTTCATTGTAATGTTGTCGAGTACATCGTCGACTCCAGTATCATCTAATTCTTGCAGGAACTTGCCGACATCGCCACTTGCTGCCATCTCTTCAAACGCTTCCATGGGTGTGATATCCAGGTCTTCAGTGATAAAGTGTCGGGAAATGTTGGGAATGAGGACAAAGTGGGTGAACTGCTCGAGACTGAGTGGTGAAAATGCCTCAGTGGGTGTCGTTCCTGGGTCAATGAATGGTAGGATTGATGCGCGGATCACAGCATAACCCTTTGGCCCATAGCTGTGCTTTCTCGTTAGTTTGATTATTATATAGATCTAAGACTTACTATCTGGGTCGTGCCTTCTCAACAATGGTCCTTGGCATTGATTGCATCGACATCTTTGAAAAATGCATCAAGGCCTCCTGACTTGTCTTGCCAAATCCGAGCACAATAAGGTCATCTATGAGGTTACAGAAAATGTCATTAGTCTCCACTTCAATCGATTTGAGGACGAGGTTGTTGACCCCATTCTCTATCATCTCAACACGTGCAGGTAGGCTTGCGAAATCAATAGTGATAGGCCACCCATTGCTAATTGCGCGGTGTCGTAAGCTGTCCCTGTTGCGCTCGTTGGTGATTTGAAGACAAATGTCGAATTCGAGCCGGGCAACTCCTCTCGCATCAGGACCATTGGCATTGATCAGGGCTTCCCTTTTCTTGATCTTAGCTCGGAGGGCATTGGAAACAGTACCGGGAATGTTCTCGAAGCATCCTTTGCTTGGACATGTTGCCAAGGTAATGTTGGTGTCAGGAACGGCCACCAGCTTCTTTTCTTGCTGCTGTACAAGTTAGTCAAGCGGTGGTTGTGTCCTATACATGCCGAAACCTCACCCTTTGTCCAGTTCGCAGTTTCTTCGCAGGAGGTTCTTTTTCAGGCTCCTCAGTTTCCGAGTCCTATGAGTCGTCAAAGTATACACGACTCAAAGGAGGTGTTTGAAAGTAAAAAGGTTAGAGGTTGTACTCACCTCCATTTGACGCTTTTTTCCTTTTTCGAGAGTCCCAACTTGGACCTGCTTAGACTTCCTGATCTCAGATGAGATGTTTGCGTCAAAATTGTCCTCGTCATTCTAAGATTTGACAATGTCAGTCAGTTTTAGTCCACACAGCTTACCAAGCTGAATTTCTGCCTGTCGGCGGTGTAAGGTCATCACAGGTCCTGGACCAGGTGGTCTACGTTGTACCAAACCTGTAGCAGTAGCTTGTTGTCCATTTGTTCGTGCTGGGATAGTAATCGTCACGGGTACCTACAGGAAAGTTTGTCATGATCAAGTGGGAATGTTCAAGTCTGACTGACCTGTTCAGGCTGAGCATTTGCATCGTGATGGCAGTGCTTTGAGTTTGGCAGATTCTTTGACTTCTTTATAATGGATGTGCGCTGCCATGGCTGGTGGTAGCATTGATTATAAACCCATGAATGCGCGACTCACTTCAGCATCAGACTGTCCCTTTGCAGCCTTCATGCGAAACCTTGGCTAGAAATTCAGATAGCGTAAGTTAGTAGAAATGTTTCTTTGGAGTAAATGAAAAAAATACCGGGGGGACATTAGCACCCACACGCTGATCGGGCAGGATCTCCTGATCGCCCTCCTGATCGTTCCCCTGATTGTCCCCAGCATGATCGCCCTCATCTCCGCTTTCATGTTCTTCCTCCAATTCAGAGACATTGGTGTTCTGAGAGTGGTCAATCCAAGCAATACTTACTGATAGTCCACATACCTTTGGTTTCCCAAGCTCGTCCCAATCTATACCCAATCGCTTCTTTGAGTCTGCCTTTGCGTTGACCAGATACTGTTTGAGGATATCTTAAATGGGCCATCCATTAGCATAGTTATGAAACTCTGCCATTTCTCTCTGGATCTATGAAATAAACCAATGAATATCTAGCCTAATGATTCGCGAACAGATGACATACCACTGCCACTACTTGGCAACGAACAAGAGGTGGCTGCTGTCTCCAGGTTTTGTTCGGCTCAATAATTCCATGTGCCATAATACGAACAGCTTTTTATGAGGAAAATTAGCTTCTAGTCACCAAAAGAGACACATATATGCACCACAAGCCGGTTGTACTTCCCACGATTACCGCCAAGGCCCATGGCATCTTGCAGATTATAGCCATTTTTTCTTCCTGCTGTGCCAGGTGGTTTGGGGATTAGTTTCTTTGGGATGGGTACCATGTTGACTTGTCTTTTCTTCGGAGCTGATGCTCCTTTGACATAAATCAGTTCGAGCGCTGGTAACCAAATAAAGTAAACTTACTTTGCATATCAATTATATCTCGTTGTAGCTTGCTCATGTTTTCTGCAACCCTGATGGTCCTTGAGCTTTTCTGCAGTTTGTTGATTGCCTTGTTCTTTGACATGATGGTGGTGGTGGTAGTACTGGGACAGGGTTTAGGGTTTAGGGCGACATGCCAATCTGATTACGTCTTCAAGTCACGTGAACTGCTCCCAATTCGGAATCGCAGGAATGTCGGAAGTCAGATCTAATCCCACAGACAGGAACTGTTACGATCGGTATATTCCCGTACCCCTATGTTCGTTGGACTTAACGTTTTCTACGCTAACAACAGACAATCTTATCTTTATCTTATCTTGATCCTTACTCGCCCTTATCTCGTGCGTCATAGTCGTCTCTCCTCCCTTTACTCCGTTTCACGCACGAGACTTCTCATCTTCCTCGTTTCACATTATGTTTCATCTCCGTCCCCTCTTATGTTTCACCTTTTCACAGAAGCGTTTGATCACGCTTCTATTCCATTCCTTGATGACACGCGTTTCACTTGTGTTACGCTTCCCTTCCATTCTGCCACACTGCGTGTTGGCCTCATGTGTTTCACTTCCGTTTCACCCTATGCCCTTTTCCCCTTTCGTCCCCGGATCGTTAGATACGGCCACAACATGTACATACCTCTAGTAGGTACTTAAGGCTCGATGCCAGCGCCAGAGAACTCCAGTCTAGTTCTCTTGGTGTTTTCCCCTAAAGCACTATAGGAAGGACTCTATTGGCCTGACAAGCCTCTTCTCACTTCGCTCTAAAGTCTACGGCTATCTTTTGGCAACCTAAGGGAGCTACGCTCTAGGGTTGTTTCAGGAACTTGGGCCGCCAACAGTCTTGCCGGGGCGCGTGCATTTCTCTGTCACCTTGCTCCCAGCATGTGGTATTGATGGCATGGAGAAGCGTGGTATGCCCCACTCAGCTTGTGGATACGCGGCAAGGAAACTTGCCTTATTGGAGTGGTAACTGTGAACCAGTGTGCGAGGGAAAGGGTCAGTGAAGACGCTCACAAGGATGATGGGACAAAAAGAAATTGAACTCACATGTCAATAAATTCAAGCACGATGACTGACCACTCGAAGTACTTGGTGGCAAAAACATGACTGTTGAGTCTGATGGGAAAGGGGGGGCCGGCCAAGAGATAACTTTGAGGTTTGCTCGTGGCCGTAAAAGTGATCCTGGGCTGTGTCACAGGCCACAATACGTTCGCCGAGAGGTTTTCCTCGTACCCTTCCTCGCTCTCCACGTCGTCGTCCAGCGCCACCTGGATGCGTTTCGGGCTTGAACCCCGTGGACGACCTCGAGTGCGCTTGGCAGGTGCCGCGGGTTCCTCACTCGGGACGGCAGCGCCATCGTCCACGGTGACAGTCGAGATCGAGCTCCCCTCTGCATCCGTGATGTCGAGCAAGTTGCCGACCGCTTCGTTCTCTTGCTTGAGCTCCGCAGCCACGTCCTTGGACGCCGAAATCCGACAACCCGCTGCCAAGAGCATCCTGAGGGTCGATTCTTTCCGGATCGCCAACAGCGGCACAAAGTGGTTGGCGTAGCGCTCCCGGAACTAGTTATGACGCGGTATGGAACATGGGAAAAAAAATATCGGGAACGATGCGGTGCTCACCTCGGCTTCAAGTTTACGGAGTATGTCGGAAGAGTGAAGGGCGATGAACGTGTCCCGGATGACTTCGGACATTTGATCGATGCTGGACGCATGCATCCAGTAAGAGTCGTGCACCGACGCGAACGTGATATCTTGTGTCTGCACATGTCCATCAGTCGTCGTTCACCACTGACAGGTCCAACGAGACACTCACCCTGCATTCCAATGCGGTCAACATCATGTGCGTCGCATCCAGAGGGTGTATAAAGTTGGGTGAAAATGCAGAAGCCTGCTTGATACCATTGACGACAGCGGGTGTGGTAGGATCCGAGATGTAGACCGTCTGCAACGACGTCATAATCTGTTTGCGCTTCGTCTTGCGATACGGCTGCACGATCAGCAATCCCAACGACGTCGTCCACACCACCGTCGCCATCTGCTCTTTCCGTACGCGGGCCTCCACCGCATCAGCCTTGGCGTTGGCACGTTGGGGTTTTAGGATCTCAGGGAGACGTTCTTTGGGAACGCCTTTGGTAATGAGTTTGGTGCAGAGGTTGAGCCAATTTTGGATGGCTTTGGCACCCAAGGAGAGGTCACCGATGCAATGGAGGACATTCTTTGCAAGGTAAGCGGAAGCCGCCCAACAGCACTCTTCAGGTATATCTCCCCCATCTTTCAGCTGCCTCTTGATTTGCTCGCGAGCACCTATGTAAGTAACGCCGTACACGGTCATCATGACCTTTGACGGGACCAACGATCAACACCCAATGACTTTGAGCGAACCAAGGGCACGCACCGTTTGCTTGACCACTTTGCGAGAAACCTTTCCGTGTAGGAGTTGTGCAATGTTCTCCCCATTGTCAGCGTCTCTTTGTACAATCTTTTCAACCATGTTAGCAACATAGGTGTACACGTCCGACGGGCGGTCGGTGACTGCCAAGTTGACCTGTGCAGCACCTTTGCTGTCCCCTCCAAGGGCAGCATAATGTTGCAGGCCATTAAATGTGCTGTCTTGGTGGACGGGAAGCGTCGACATATGTGCATGGTGGTCTTCCGATTCGAGAGCAGCACGGAGCTCCATGCAAGTGGCAAGACATTGCCATGGATTGTCTGCCTTGGTCCACCAGCGCCGACCCTGTCGAGAAATAAATAAATAAAGTTATCGAGACGATGAGATCGACGCACCTCCAGAGGATTCTCGGCACTGTCGTACACATCCTCAAGATGGTTCATTGCGAATGCCGCACGTTCATCAAAATTGCCCTTGTCAAACCCGTACAGATTGGCAAGATGGATCTTGAGCCAACGCAGGCCACGTTCGCCGAGAGGTTTTGCTTCTGCGAACATTAAAAGGCCATGTGCTAAAATTGTCACCAATGTGACTCAAATGAGGGGGAATCGGGTACGCTCGTCCACGGAAATCAAGGTTATGCGGCAGGTAGTATGTGTCTCCCAAGAACTAGCATTCGATAAGCATTGTGGTACAATGTACACGAAGACACTTACAGCACGGGAAATCTCAATCTTGTAATTGACACTGCAGCGCTCGGGGCGGTTATTTGCTTTATCCTGAATGTAGCCCTTGAGACGTTGGCTGTATATGGATTTCACTTGCATGTCCGTGTCGTAGTTTTCCGGTTGCTTGGGCTCGGGCTCGGGCTTGGAACCGAGCACAGTCAGAGTAGCCATTGACAGGGCAAAGGGAGCCTGGAAAGAGACACCGCAAGCTCGACGACTAAACGGGGCGCGTTACGTCGGAGCTCAGCGGCATCCATAGGCTGTGAGGACTATGTATTTCCATCGCCGCTGTCATGATTGTTGTGCCCTGGCTGCGGTCGGTCTGCAAATCTGCTGGCAAACGAACATCGTGAGAAGCGAAAGGACGGGCTTACTTCATCATTCCATACTAGGCAAGTGCGGTCATTGGTGGGGCAGGACAGTGGGCAGGTCGACTGCTATGTACAGTCTGAGCTGTCGAAACAAAGAAGAAACAGAAAGTGGACTCACAGTGATGGAGCCCACGAAGGAGCAGAAAGGTAGAGACTCGGAGAAGGGCAAGTTGATGCAGATGAAGTCCCACCCGACGTGAGACTTGCGCGTACACAGTCAAATGCATGCATGTCCAGGAAGAGATCTAGAGCTAAACGCTGGGAGATCATGGGACATAGCAATGAAAATGCATAATGGAATGAGAAAAGAAAGTGTTTTTAAAAGCAATCACCATGAACGTATTGTACCAGCGTGGTCAACACGGTCCCGGCGCCCCCACCCCACTTCGAGCGCTTCCCAGAGGAGCACCACATCTTGAGAGGTTCACACCTTGCTCGACGGCATCCTCGAGAAACGCGTTGAACAACTTCGTGCCGTCCCCAACCACGTTTTCTTTCGGGATCTCTTGATAAGAACGTTGTTATTGACAGTGTCGAGCGCAATTTCAAATACTTCTCTCACAAACATGACTTGGCGCTCTCCCTTGCTGTCGACAGATTCCTTCTTTTTGACCGAAAACGTGCAGGGCCCTCAGCAACCCCTATCATTCTTCAAAACCTCAATCTACCACCAGAGATCCGCACTCACCTCGAAAATCTTATCTGTGTTGGTGTCATACCTGGTCCTCATCAACCAAAAGATCTCGGCTCCTTTTTGTCTCCACTTGATGATGAGTGTGCACGATTAGCTGATGGTATCCGTACGTACGATGCCCAAGATGAAATCGAGTTCTCCCTTCATGGGTACATAATTTTCAAAAACGGTGATATCCTTGCGATCGAGAAGCTACTCAACATTAAGGGTCACAATGCCTATTGTCCATGTCGGTCGTGCAAAATCAAGGGTGTTCGTGACATTGGCAACGCAGGAACTGTTTACTACACTCCCCTTACAACTCCTGATGTGGACAATCAAACCCGTCCATCAGCTGATCCAGATAACCTACCATTGCGGTCCCATGGCGAATTCATCCATGTGTTTGAGATGATGAACAATGCATCCACTCAAAAAGAGCGCAACGACCTCGCAAAGGAACATGGCATCCGTGGAGAACCTGCACTACGTCGAGTCAAATCTATCAATTATTCCATTTCCGCGCCATGGGAATGGATGCATCTCCTTCTCGAAAATGTTGTGCCTATGCTTGTCAAGCACTGGACAGGGCAGTTCAAAGGCTTGGATTGCGGTACAGGAAGCTATGAGATAGAACCTTCAGTCTGGGATGAGATTGGTGCAGAAACTGCAGCTGCTGTGAGAGAGATCCCTTCTGCATTCGTCGGTGTACTCCCTAACATCGCCGATAACCGTTCGAGTTCTACAGCAGAGTTTTGGGGATTTTGGTTCATGTACATCGCCCCGATTGTACTCCGTGGACATTTCCTTCATGACAAATACTACATACACGCTTGCCAGCTTGCCGATCTCATGAAGATGTCAATCAAGCTTGAGCTAACAAGCAGGGAACTTCAAGAACTCCGAGTAGGCTTCATTGATTGGGTCGAGACATACAAGAAGTGAGTTGTGTTTTCAGTACAACTGGATGTTGAAATGAACGATCATTGGCACGGATCCAGGTATTACTATCAGTATCGTGAGGATAGACTATCATGTTGCACACTGCCCATACATGGCTTGCTTCATGTTGTCCAGGATATCGAAAATTGTGGGCCAGTATGGGTACATTGGACATTTTTCCTAGAGCAATACTGTAAGCTGCTCAAGAACAGCCTGCGCTCTCGTCAACATCCATGGAGCAACCTTGCCCGCAAGGTGTTGCATGTGGCACACCTCACCCAAATCACCATCAAGTATAATCTCATTGAAGAACTAGTATACAATATTCATGCTGCATCATGACGGAGTGATGAGCTTCTTCAACAGGAGTAGTGTTGTGCCAGGCCCGGCCCGGCCCAAAAGCCCCGGCTAGGGCCTGGCTTTTGAGGGCTCCGGCCCAGGAAAAACGAAGCCCGAGCCCTCAATGACGGCCTCACAGGGCTCAGGGCCTGGCCCGGCTTAGGCCCCGGCTCGTGGGGCGAGGCGGGTGACTCGGAGGGCAAGCCCAAGCAAGTGGGGGAATGAGTGAGCATGCGTGTGCATGCAGACACAACGGTCTGCATGCACGTGCGTGCTCACGCGCTCATGCAGTGCGGCAGGTGAGGGCAGTGGGCGAGACTACAAGAAAGAAGGAAAAAAAAAACGCAATCCGAGCCATGGTGCAGATGGCCAAGGTGTGTCCGCCATATCGTGTTTGTATCGCTGGTGCTGACTCGCCTCGACTCCAGCTAGCGGGTCCTTTTCGACTCGTTTCGAGTCGCGGCGTGCTCCGCTCGTTGCGCCATCCATCTGGCCACTATTCCCATCGTATCCGCTGCCGTCAAGAACCTTTGGGTGGCCCCAATCGACTTCTTCGTCACTCGACGCCTCCTGCTCGCTCTCTGGCCCTCCTGGGTACTTATATCAACGTGGCACATTCGTTTCGGCGATGCGCGCGTTCCCGTCGCTCATGGTGCGTGTCCCATCGTATTCGGCGCGGTTGATAACCTTTTTGCCGCCCGAATCGACCTCGATGCCCCCCTTCGCCTCCAGCTCGCCTCTATACTCTCCAGACCAGGCATGTGGACATGATGCGATCGTCTGGGTGCCGCGCATGTTCCCGTCATCTATGGCACGTCCCTGGGTGCCCTGGAGGTCGCCTGGTACGACCATCTCGCCGCTCTGGTCGTCTGGGTCGTCTGGAGGTCTCACAGGTGAGTTTCCTCCCTCTGTGCACTTCGAGCATGCGCGCTCGCATTCTGACGCATTCCGCAGCTTCCTCGGCAGGTTCCTAGGGTCCCTGACGCTCCCGACATGTCCATCTCGGCTGCGGTACGCTCGACGTCGGCGCTCGACAATACTCGCCACTCCCCCTCGAGCTCGATGCTCGGTGGTTCATTCTCTCGTGCGGATGGTTCGGCTGGGCTGGGGCGTAGTGGTGGAGGCTCTGGGGGTGCTTGAGGTACGTGACTACTTGCAAAAACGAACAAGGAAGATGGAAAAGTTGATGTATTGTACACAGTCTACATTTACTAAGTAAGCCCCGGCCTGGGCCCCAGCCCAGGGCTTGAGAAATCTGAAGCCTGAGCCCTAGGCCCCCTGGAGCCCTTGCTCAGGGCCCGGCTTGGCCCGGC
>JBBPRR010001444.1:0-10707 GCA_038093115.1 Hortiboletus flavorubellus | reverse complement strand
CAGGTCACATGATCATTTTGCCAGTCTAGGGGCAGTGCTTTGCTTGGTCCTCATTTGACTCACTTTGACTCAATATGACTCATTATGACTCATGCTGTGCACAGTCACATGATCTGAGTCAAGTGATTCGCCACTGAGGTCACATGCTCCATTTGCTTCTCTAACACTTGGCTAAGTACTAAAGGGTAAAAGAGATATTAAGAAAATGAGTAGCTATGTAGTTATAGGTAGTAATAAAAGTATGTTGGGAGAAATCATTCTATTTCTCCACAACCTCTGAATGAACAAATAAGGAAAAATAGAGGTATATACTAGACACTATGGTCTATATGTCCCTCAATTAGCTAAGCATTTGGACCGTGGGAATAAGGTGAAAACTCAAATCTCGGGTCAAATGTCTAACATCACATATACAATAACTAAGTATTTGCATCCACACACTTTGGTGCAGGTCAGCGTTAGAAATGTGTATGTACCTCAAGGCCTGTTTGCACAGCACAAAGTACTGTATGATGGAAATCACCCCAATCGCAAAGCCCTGGCCATATACATAAGAGTGAGGTGTCGCCCATCATCATGTACCCATATTAGGAAGCATGCATTTCTGCTAAATGGTCTAACTTGATCTAACTATCTAATTTTAGATCATGGTAAATGTTTAGCTCCTTAGACAGTGTCTAAGTAATCCAATCTTACTGAGTGAACCATCAGTATAAGATTCTAATGATCTAAATGTCTAATTTAGACACAGTTAGAACATTTAGATGATATATTAGATAGTTAGATCAATTTAGACCATTAGCAGAAATGCATGCTTCCTAATGCAATGATGTCTGTTTGGAGAGGCTTGATCTCTCTGAGCTACAAACAAGGATGAATATTATTGTTTACTGCATATGGAGAAACGAAGGAGATCCATACCTCATGCTTATTCAGCTTGCTCGAATTGCTGCCATTAGGGGCACCCTGACCTTGTTTCTTGAATGTTTTGACCCATTTATGTGCCTTGGCATCGTTCATCTTGTAAATATTTGCCATGTCAATTGGTGCACCTTTCCATACCATCTTTGTCTGAATCATGAAAAGCACTAAATACCTCAGGTCCTTCATAGATAAAGATGCATCCAAAGGTGCCATGTGGTTCTTTGCTCAAAGTTTGTTTATTTTATCCAAAAACTGCTCTGGAGTGATGAACGCATTCAAAAGTACAGTGACTCCAAAAACTGTTGCAATGCCTAACTCCAATCCAGCATATGAAGCATGCTGCAATCACCTGTGGAAATCTCGCTTAGTATTAGTCAGATGAAATTATGTACACACTCCTAGCTACGAGGTGGTCCCTGGGTCATGTGATTTGACTCAGTGGCTGTGGAGATATGGCCATTTTAAAATGACAGGTCCATTGTAACAATTTATTCACTTTTGGTGGATAAGGTGGGATCTTAATAAAGTTAGCTGATATTTGGTAATATTTGTTCACACAAACATTGATCCATATATAAACATTATGTCTGAGTTTCAAAAAGTTCACACACTTATTAATTTGGATGGGTTGCCCTCAGGAATTGATGGCCACCATATAACTGTCACAGGACCCAGAAGATTGAGCAGAAAAGTCACGTGTTTGTACACACAAGTTTCACAAGCACGACCGCCCATTATACATTTACTGTAGATGTCAGTAATAGGAAACTAGTTAAATAACATACAAACCAGTTTGTTCCAGAAACTTGTGGATCACAGCATTATTGTTCGAGCACCGCCTGGAGAAGTAGTTGTGGTCCTTTGAGCCAAAAAATGCCGAGTAAGGAGTATGCAGCATCTTCTACCAGTGTTGTGTGCCAAGTTGAGGCGAGATGCAACTTCTCCCAAATGCTGGACAAGCCTGGATGAAGTGCCATCAATTGTTGTACGAAAACACCAGGTTCCTGCTGGAGTATGTACACAATGGAGTCAGTGCTACACATACAGTGCAGCCCAAATCCTACCTGGGTGGAGTCAGGTGAATTGTCGCCATGACCTCCTGATGTCAAAGGCTGTTTGTCTGGTTGTTCTTGCCCGTGAGTAGAAGCCTACAGTAACAAAGTGTGCGGACGTGATTTGGAGTAAAATTATCCAAATAGGCCATGATTGAACAATGTAAACTACTTACTGCAATGGGGGATAGGTTTTCAATGATGGTTTTCCCACCCTCAACACAAATTGTGATGCACTGATCCTGGAGAGAATGCAATTGACCATGTGTCTTGAGGGTGATGGATAGGCTGAGCTCCGCGTGTGCCGACATGTTCCAAAACGTGACAGTACTCACGGTAGAATATGCGACGAATTTCCCATGTTTCGGTAGGGCAATGCACGAGCTCCTGTTGCTATCAGGAACAGGCCAAAACTGTTGACCCAGTGGATGCATCAAATTGTTTGATTATAGTACCCGGGCCAGGGGAAATGGCAAGAAGATTGCTGTTGAACCAGAGTAGCGGTGTTGTAGAGGAATACACCTACTGGTCAGATGTCCACGAGCAAGTGCCCATTGTTGCTGTCCCAGGCTCAAATGGGTCCATCGAGAGTGGCCGTCATGATTCAATCACTGTGTGGTAAGAATTTCACTGCAATCACTGAAGCATTGTGAGAGATTGTTTGCAAATGTCCTAAATGGATGTGTGGTTATCCAGTGATGGTAGAGTCGAGTGGAGTCAAGAAATCGATGCCATTGAAGGAGAGGATGTCCCCATGCGCATTGAAAGATTATAGACTTCAAGTTTGGGTCATTATTCGGTTGCATCATTGCCATTTTTTGCCGTCTTCCACTTGCCACACTTACAGTAAACTCCACCTCGATTGCCACTCAAGCTGTACTCATGATTCGCTGAGAACGTCACTGCATGCAAGTTCCCATCGCCATGGATTTCCATTCAAGTTGGATCACAAATGTTCTTCACCAACAGTCAGCATCAACACAGCATCAACTTGCAAATCACAGAGTCGTCAGCAACACGACGAATCTAGCAGGGTATGGTGAGGGTCATGAAAAGACCTACATATCAGGATAATCATAGGTAAGATATAAAGTTGCTATCTTGCAACACTGCACTTTGATAATCCAACGTTACCTCAGGTAGACTTGGTGCAGTGCATCTATATTTTATTTCCATGGGCAGTTCAGTGTGGGTATCACTTGGAGTCGGCACAAGTACACATGCTCGGGTTGGTTGAGGGGTCAGGGCTACTTATATTCAATTATTAGGCCCATTCAATCACTGATTTCTTATATGACGCTTATTAGATATGTCAGATTTTTTTGCCAGTGTTACTGGCAGTTGTGTGTCCTTGCCAAATTGTGGCTCTTTCAAGTTATGCATAGCCCAACACATCCCGCCAACACCTGAGCAGAAATCATATTTCCCGAGATATGATGCCTTTGAAACACCAACCATGCTTCTTGTGGCCCTTCATTGATTCTCATCCAACTTTTTCATACTCCTCTAGTCCCCTTCACTCTTCTTACTGTGGTCACACACCTAACCATTGCCGATATCTAACAGCCACAATATTAAATGTCAAGATGTAAGTGTAATACTATTGACTTTTCGCTCAACTCCAGGTAGCAGGCGCTGATTCCCTACATTCTGCAGGTTGGAGCCTAAGAGACACATTTGAAACTCTTCCAAATCTTTCTGACAAGATTCTCAAGTCAGACGACCAGTACTGTGAAGGAGGGGGGTTTAGTGACATCTATAAACGCAAGTACAATAGTGGTGATGGTCTAGTGGAGGTTTGAATGTGATTACCTGGATATGACATCAATCTTATCATAAGCCAGGTTGTAGTGAAATCATTTCAGTTCTCTTTTAAGGTGGGTGAGATTAAAGATGAAGAATATAACTATAGGAGTGCCGCTGTCCAGAAGGTATCTACACCATCAACTGACCACTGTTAATGAAGCTTGACTTCTCTCCTTAGATGCTACAATGAGAGCTTGGAATCTGGAGAAGGTTGTAAAGAGATTGCAAGTCTCTTTTGGTGCAGAGGCAACAGCAGAAGGGTAAACCCAGTGAGGGAGAGTACTCACTTGCTGTAGTGCACTTGCAAACAAGTTGCTAGAAGTTATTCACAATGTGGGTATGAAGTAAAAAACTTAGATTGTGGGCTCAGAAGGAGCTGGGTTTATATAGAGTATAGGAAAGTTTGTACATATTGTGAAAATATCCATAAAGGATGAAGGGCTGTGTAATGCGCAGCAATAGGTAGCCAATAGCAAAAGGTGCACTTATCTATGGTGCAATATGCCAAGAGAATGGTGGGATATGTCACCATGATGATATAATATGATGTCATCTGAAGATAAGAATAAGTATGATGTCATGGGTCTAGAATAATGATATTATGGGTCTAGAATGAATTAGTAATCATGAAGAGCAACCCAGACAGAATAATAATAAATCCTAAACATTTCAATACTCCACCTTGCTATTCATGATGGAAGAGATGAATATGGTGTAAGGGAAAGTTTCTTTTGATTCTCCTTGAAATGTTGCCATGTTAGATTCTTTGTAAAGATATCTGCAACTTGTTCATCAGTGGGAATATAGAAGAGTTTGATTTTCCCATCTGTAACACATTCTCGGATGTAATGTTCTGGAATTTCTATGTGTTTTGAATGACCTTCTTGCATGGGATTCACAGCAAGAAACATGGCACCTTGTTTATCACAGAGCAGAGGAATGGTGCAAAGATTGAACTTCAATTCAGAAAGAAGGACCCGAATCTAGGAAAGCTATTTAGCTGCTTCTGTCATTCCAACATATTCTGCTTCTGTTGATGACAAGGTTATCTTCCGTTGTCGTCTGGAAAGCCAAGAGACTATTCCATTGCCGATGAACATCGCATATCCAGAGGTAGAACAACGAGTTTCACGATCTCCAGCCCAATCTGTATTAGAATATGCCATAATGCCGGATCAAGTTGATCCATTATATGTGATGCAGAGATCTTTAGTACCAATAAGGTATCGCATAATATAAAGTGCTTTCTGCAAATGTTCATCCAATGGATTAGCAGAGAACTGTGACATCTTGATAACAGCATAAGCAATGTCTGGGCAAGTCCCGAGCATGATATACAGTAGTGATCCAATCACTGACTGATAGTGACTATGGAGTTGAGAGGAGGTTTCTGTGGTGAGGGGAGCTGGATTGTATCCAGAAGGAAGGGGGGTATGAGCTACTTTGGCATTTATAAATTTGAAGTGATTGATGACTTTCTCAGCGTAAGCAACTTAATCAAGCTTCAAAGTTTGTTTAGAATGGTTGCGAGTAATAGGCATGCCAAGATATTCAGTAGCAGCTCCAAGATCACAGCTTTCCCATTTCTTCATGAACAGTTTCTTCTTTATCATGAGATAGGAACGGTTGGAGCCCATAAAAAGAGCATCATCAACATAAATGACAAGTTTAATTATGTCCTGACTGTGAAAGTGAACATAGACACCAGGATCTCCATGTGTCTTAACAAATCTCATATCTAGCAAAGATTTGTGGAGTACCTTGTTCTATTGTAGGCCAGCTTGTTTCAAGCCATAGATTGCCCTTAGCAAACGACAAACTTTCTTTTCCATGCCGGGTTGTATGAAACCTTCGGGCTGTTCCATATAAATTTCTTTGTCAAGTTCTCCAAATAAAAAGGCTGTCGTGACATCTAGTGCTTCAATTTTCCAATCTTTGAGTGCTGCAATAGAAAGAAGAAGTTGAACAGTCTCGAATCTTGCAACTGGTGAAAAGATTTCTTCGAAATCTATTCTGTATACTTGAGTGAAGCCTTTGGCAACAAAACGAGCCTTCGTCCAGCCGTCGCTTTTGATAACATATACCCATCTCCCTTTGACAGGTTTTTGTCCAGGTGGAAGGTCAACCAATTCCCATACTTTATGCTCTTTAAGCAATTTAATTTCTTCTTCCATGGCAATCCTCCATTTGTTCTGTTCTCCTTTCAGAAGTTTCAGAGCATCCTTGTAATGCGATGGTATGCCAGTGATGGAGATAGCAGAGGCTATAAGAGAGCCAAAGAATCGAGCACTGTACAAGGTTCCAAGATTATCATCTTCATTAGTGGGGACTGATGATTGAACTTCTCATTCTATTTCCACGGGAGGTCTAGCTCCATACACATTATCAGGAATGATGCATGGATTACGAATATGAGTTCCTTGACGAGGTTCTTCTTGTGAAGGAGGTTCAGGAGGAGTTGAAGAAGGAATACGAGGAGGCTGTTGATCTCCTCATGGTGGAAATTGTTGATTGGGATCATGACCATCCATAGGTGGAAATTGATAGTGACGAGTGACCAGAATATAGTCAGCTGAAACAGAATCTTTGTTCTGGTCTTGATCCTGGTCCGAAAGGTTGTCGGGAATAGAAATCTCGGCAGGTTTGTCTTCTTGCCTTCCAGAACAATAGGGGAACACAAGTTCATCAAATGTGGCAGTGCAGGAAATAATAGTAGTTCTTCTCCTAGGAGACCAGAAGCAGTAACTTTTAGTTCCTTTCTCATATCCAATGAAGATGGCTTCTTCTGCTTTCGCAGATAGTTTGTTGGCACGATCTTCTTTTGAAATAAAAACATAGGCACGACATTCAAATACCTTAAAGTAGGAAACATCAGGTTTTACTACCATTCCATTTGGATATGGGAGTAGACCATTCAAGATGATGCATAGGCTGTCTGTTATAGATGTGGAGAGCAGTCTCAACAGCATCTTACCAGAAAGATGGTGGCATACAGGCATGCTGGCGCATAGCCTCAGATTTTTCAAGGATTGTGCAATTAAAACATTTAGCACGACCATTTTGCTAAGGGGTACGAGGTACAGAGGTTTGATACTCTATATCCTTGGACAAGAGGAACGTCCAAAGAGAATGATTAATATATTCCCCCCCACAGTCCAAATGTACAGAGCGAAGAGAGTAACCAGTCTGGTTCTCCGCCCAAGCAATCAAATCCTGAAGGGCCTGAATAGCATTGGATTTGAAGTGCAAGAAGTGCAAACTCACAAAACTGGAAGTTTCATAAAAAAAGTGATGATCCATTTGTTATGAGAATGCGACAAGGTTGGCATTTCGCACAAATCAGTATGGATGAGGCCAAGCATGCGAGAAGAGTGTGAAGCTGAAGCAGGAAAAATCCACTGATGTGCCTTGCCAAATGCACAGCCTTTGCAAGTAGGCATAGAAGTGGGTGGCACAATAGAAGGAACACCCGACAGATGCTTATGAGCATGTCGAAGAGCATTTTTGGATGGATGACCAAGACACTGATGCCACAAGTCAAAAGACTTGAGATCCTGCAAGGAGTTAACCGAACCAACCGGAGTGATCAGAAAGGACCAAAACCAGTGGAGCGGAGAAGGTGGAAATAAAACACCGGCCTGTATTACCACCCTCCCTTGATTGTCCCAAATCTTGGTTTGATTAGTTATCTTACATTTGTAGCCAGAGGCAGTGAGAAGATTAACAGACAAAAGTCTGCTATGAGCATCAGGAGCATACCAGACATTCTTGAGAACGACGGGAATGGCTTCTGGCTTATCCTGTGTAAATATCACAGTGCCAGGACCAGTTATTTCCATGATGCCATCATTGGCAGTTCTAGTAAACTTGGTCCCATGTTTCAAATCAGAAAAGTCATCAAGGTAAGGTGTTATATGATCGGAACATCCTGAATCAACAAGCCATAGATCCTTGGTATTGCGATCTTTCATGCCTAGAGCATAAGCTCCTGAATAAGCAGAATCATAGTAGTATTTGCCATCAGGTACATTGTCATAGTCATCATCTGATCTAGCATTGTCATGCTCTTCACAGAGAAAAGAGAATAATCTACGCCCCTTTTCCAAGTACCATCGGCATTTCGCCGGAAATCTCCATGGAAACATGCAATGAACTTATGCATATCAGGTTTCTTGGTTTTCTTGGATTTTGCTCCTCTCTGAAAGCGCTGGGGAAGAGGAGCCAGAACAAAACGAGAAGGAAGGTTCAGGACCAGTACCAGCAGGTCCCATGGATTTTTCAAAATTTCCTGCATTAGTAGTGAAAGATTCGGCATCTCATTTGTTGTTCTGGACTTCCTGTCCGAATTCATCAATGTCCATCATCATATCAGGTATATCACCGCCAACCATGTTGGCAAAACCATCAACTTCATTCGCCCGTGCTTTTCCTTTTCCCTTATGGTTCGTCTTCTTATTCGAGGTAAAAGCATTAGCATCCTGCACAGCAGGAGTCCGTTGGAACAGCTTATAAGGCTTCTTTCCTCGTTGACTACGTTGAGTAGGACGAGGGCGGTTAGATCCCTGTCCAGGATGACCATATACCTCCCAGCAGTTCTCTGTAAGGTGAGGTTTCCCACAGTGACCACAGGTGGGACGAGAGGGAGCACGCTGAATCGTATTTGTACGATTCACTCCGCTTGGAGCAGCTTCAAGGCGATGAGCCAAGGATCTCCATTGCGGACGAGCGGTAGAATGAAGTTGAGATTCCTGAAGTATCTTAGGAATGATGGTATTGGTGGTGAAGTTGGCAGCAGTGACTGTCTGCATGATTGTTGAAACAAGAGGTTGGTATGAATGAGGAAGTGAATTCAGCATAATTATGGCGCGTAGGTTATCAGGAAGCTGAAGTCCAGATGAGGACATTTTGTAGAAAGTGTTAGTCAACTTGTTAAGTTGAGTGGGAATATCGTCTGCATCACGACGGTGATGTTCCATCAGATCTACAATGCGGGTGTTAAGCACCTTTATGAAAGCTTCATACTGACCAGTGACGCCGGTGGGAGAATAAAGGGCACTTAGTTGGTCCCATAGATCCTTCACTAGAGAAGGATTTGCAACATTCCCAGCAGCCACATAAGTTGTTTTCATAAGATGTTGCATATCCGCATGAATAAATACGCCAATCAATGCTTGAGCTTGTCGATCGTTTGAAAGCCAAGTAGCTCTCAAATCTGCGTCTGCCTGAAGAGCATAGGTCGAAGTCCCTTCAACAATGCTCCACCAGATTGCCATGGTGAGCAGGTTACAGACTTGACGAGATCAGATGGAATAGTTGGAAGATCCTGCAAGAACTGCAGTACGAGCCTGAATGGCGGAGTTGATGGTGAAAGATATATTGAGACTGCTTTGAAAGAGAAAGATATTGGCAATGAAAGTCTGCATAAAATTTTGATTAGCACGTGTGACAGGAAAGACATGAATGGGAACCAGTTGAGGTGGAATAAGAAGGTCTGTGACAAAGTCAACATCTTCTTGAGTGTCATCATCACCATCTATATTGTCATGCTTCTTCTCATTGGTATCTTCATCTTCTCTTGTAGATGTGGAACCTAGCTGTCGAGCAATTCGCAGCATTAAAGGAATCTGTTCTCTCCTAACTTGTACTTGTTCCAGAATGTATTCATTAGAATGTACAAGCTTCTCAAAAATATCAAAGTCCATAGATGCGAAGAAATGAGAATTGGGGATAGAAGAATATTGTCTATTTCTAGCCCTAAAACCTATCTTTGGACGATTGTGAGAATAATAAGGAGGAATGCAGTCCTTAGTTCCATACAAAACAAGATGAAGATGAGAACCTGTATAGAATTTAAGATGCGTGGGGGTACTCCGAATGTATCCGGGCTTGTCGTGATTTACATATCGACCTCCTAACTGGATTTGCAATGGCCATACATCAACCGGGAAGCTTCGCAGCTCTGACCTGTGGACAAGGCAATATTCTTTGTGCCAGTCATTCTTCTTCTTCGACAATGCGGTGGTGAAGAAGGATGTGTCCCCGTTGGTAGGGATCAGGGACATCGCGACCAAGATCTAGTAAAGCACACATAGAGTTAGTCCCAAGCATCTTCATAATCTCGAACCAAGGGTTCTTTCGTTTCCACACTCGTCGCCACCTAGCGTCCATCAACTCGTTCCAAATGTGCTGCATTGGAATGTCGGAATTGTTAGGGTATCTGGAGAAGGAGTGGAGGCAGTTGAATTCATGGTGCACATACTGGTGCTGACCGTCCTTCCAAATGACATCTCCTTCTGAGTTGATAAAACGTTCAGGAGTTTCGTAGATCTTCTGAAGCCTGTCAATCCAGAACCTCGTTAGGCTTGAGACTCTGATAAAAGAGTATGAAATAGTCATTGAATGCTGTAAAACAGATAGTTAGTCTAGGGTGTGTCAAACCCCAAAAGAAGCTAGGGAAAACTAGCAAAGACATAGAGGGGTGCGAGATAAAACTCGTCCCAAGGGGCCTGAGGTAGGTTAGTAATGAGAAGGGTGTGCAAAAACTTTCCCGTGGGCGAAACAGTCGATCCGGTCGAACCCGGTCGAAATACAAAGATCCGGATAGACAAAGTTGATTTCCGGTCAAGGACGAGGACCGGATACAAGCGGAAAAGGTGACGAGGTTTTGAACGAGGTTGGGGAAAGGACTTAGAATCGTAAGATCGAGCCGGAAAGAAGGTACTGCATTCCCGCAAAGGGTACAGATTTTATAGTCCGGGCAACACCCAAGACTTAGTACATATAAGGTAACTACGAAAAGCGTGATCAAAGGCTGTGAAGAAAATAATCTTCGCTGTCACGGGTAACAATGTCGCGTAGAAAGAGACGAGAAACCATGCGGGAAGGTACTAATCATCCTGTAGTCGCGTACGGCGACCCTTCAATG
>JBBPRR010001443.1:0-10717 GCA_038093115.1 Hortiboletus flavorubellus | reverse complement strand
TTCTCCTTGTAGCGGATAAGGACACTGCCTTCACCTAGGACTGGCACTTTGCCATTCGCAGTTTGGGTATAGTGAGGTTTGCGGTACGCCTGATATTCGACGAAAGTGTCGAAGTTGTTGGTGAAATGAGCCGAAGCTCCAGAATTGAGGAGCCACATTTCTGTGTCTTCTTTTTGTGCATACGCTTTTCCTTTTCCTTTAGTTTTGTGGTTCTCACAGCCATCACACAGGGAGTAAGGAAGCGTAGAGGTAATGTCCATTGCATCACTATCTACTACAGATGATAGAATAAAATCTACATACTGTGGCGAATAAGGTAGTCGCTCATCAGTGTCTGAGAGATGTGAGAGGGACGAGGAAAGAACATACGTTTCATCCTCATATCCACCGTCCAAGTCGAAGAATACTTCGAAGGGGTGTTCTTCTTCCTCTTCTTCGGCGTAGAAGTCCTCTTGGGTGGCGAAAAATTCGCCGGCCTCTGCCTGGCCGGAGTGGATGGAGACAGTGTCTTCATCCATCTCGATGGGGGCAGGAGACTCAACGCGGGGGTGGAGACGGTTGAGGAGCGAAGACGAGTCGTCTTCCATTGCGTCCTCGTAGGAGGGAACATCCCCCCCGAAAGTGCCGGAGAAGGATGAAGGGAGGCGGCCGATAGATGAATCCGCCTTGTGGTCTTTGTATTGCGGTGGGCACGAAGGACCGGGGGCGCCGAAGTCGTAATCGCCGGAGTTGATGATGGGGGTGCGAGTGAGTTTACGATTCGCAACTTTGTCAAGACGTCTTACGGTCTCGATAGTGGGAGTGATTTCCAGACGGCGAGCGAGGGATATCGCGTTCTTGGTCTGGGGAAATGCTGGTGGGCCATAGTGGGCCTCACCAGTGGTGTGGGCGAGACAGCGAGGGTCGATGACGGAGGGACCGGCTTCGACGATGGCGGGGTCTATGATGGTGGCAGCAGAGAAGGCGAAGGAGGGGCCGGCGTCGTTGAAGTGTGTATTCTCGCGACGTTGGGCGCAAGCATCTTGCTTCGCTTGCCCTTGTGCAGAGCGCTGACCACGGGTGGTCTTCTTCTTCTTTTGTTGCGGGCCTCCCTGCTGCTGCTGGTTCCCTCCCTGCTGCTGCTGCCCCTGTGGGCACTGCTGCTGCTGTTGCTGCTGCTGGAACTGGGGGTCCACAGGCTTACGCTTGACCGCGGAGATCTTTCTCGCATGGTCATCCTGTCTGGGCTTACGCTTCGAAATATACTGCTGCCAGGCAACAAGGGTCATCTGCTCAATTTTGTCGAGGGCAGGGAGTTTGGTCGGGTCCTCATCATCCTTCTCCTTTCCTTTTACAGAGGAGGTGGTGGTGCCGGAAGTGGACATGTTGAGGAGCTGGGTGAACACATCCATGTACCGCGGTAACTTCGCTAGTACAATTAGGGATTGGAGGGAAGCGGGGACCTCATTCTGGTAGGTTCGGAGGAGATCGAAGTGCTGCTTCAACTTCGAGAACGCAGCCTGAGGGTGCTGGTCCTCCGGGATTACGGTGTCCATCATCGCTTTAAACTCCAGGTATTTGGAGGCGGTGGACGGAGTGGAGAACTTCGCCTTGAGGGCGTTCCAGACGTCCTTGGCGGAGTCCGAGTTGTAAAAGGGATGGGCGAGGGATGGGGACATCTTAAGGACCATGGCGCCAAGGGCCTTCTCGTTGGCAGTGTGCCAGTCGTCGATGCGAGACTGGTTTAGAACCCGGTCGGATTCTCCTTCAGTGAGCTCGTTGGGACACTCGGTAGTGATCGCCCAGAAGGCGCTGAGGGTCCGGAGATAGGCCTGCATGAGCGAGCGCCACTTGAGGTAGTTGGGGCCAGTGAGGTCGGGGACCTTGTTGGCGTTGGAGGTATCGATCTTGGAGGACATAGTGAGAATAGGGTGGTCTAGGACAGAGAGGCATCAGTTAACTTCCAACTAAAATAAGGAGAGAAGAGGAAAGGGGCGTAGGTTCGCGCATTACGCTCTCAGAGTCCTTGGACCGGTGAGACATGGTCTCCCCTTATGTCCAGGATCTGGTTGCATATGCCCAAGCGTAAAAACGCATAGGGCGCGACATGTCGCATGTGTTCAAGCGTAAAGACGCATTAGAACGCGACTTACCGCACCAAAGAGCGCGAAGCGCATCTGAGGGCGGGAGCAGGTGAAACCAAGTGATGGCGGCAAGCAAGTCGCACAGCACGATCACCAGGGCTCATAACCTGTCGGAAGCATGCAGTACGCAGTTACTTGGCTTACCTGCTGTGGGTGGTAACTCAAAGATGATAGTGGTTGCTGGTCAAGAGTGAATTAGAACTCGGATGACTGAGTCCGAAAGCTATATACGCTACATAAAGTGCGTGTGAACTAACTACTGTAAATGAACTACTACCGTTGTAATACGAGTTCGTTCAACAGATGGCACTGATGTGGGTATGGAGTCTGGTGGTGAGAATGAGGATGAGTGATCTTGTAGTAATAATGCTTAGATTGTTGGAGATGGTTATGATATATCATATTTGGTGCTGGTGCAAGTGTTGGCAAGCATTGATAAATGTCCGAAATTGCTTTGTCTCACAACTTGTCCATAATACCTCAGATCTCTAAAAAATTTCATTGAGTCACAGATGATACATGAAAGTAGTACTGTATCAAAGTGATGTAATTTTTATGGTGATGTTGAAAAGTTAGAGCCACTTGCAATTTATTTGGTGCAAGTACATGTGAATGACTGTAATTATGGTCTGGACAGGAACCAAACCCAAGTTGGGTTTTTGGAAAAACCTATACACTGAAGGAAGTAAAGTCCTTGATAAATAAAGTCCAGATTATTACAGTTGAGTAGTTGTAGGCACACATGATAAGTGACAAATACTGTACGTTTATTCAACATCAATCCTGGTTATTGAATGGAGGTTTGGCCTAGTAGAGATCAATGACCAAAGGACCTCATTTGTAGAGTGTAGGACACCAAAAATATGTATGATAACTACAGATTTTAAATTCATTTCCTATTGATAAATTAGGTCAACCAGACTGAAGTATACTAGTTTGTAGTGTATAGTGCACTTTTCATTCATGTTATGTTCAAACACAGTCACATGTGATACATTTGCACCTGGATGGTATTATTGCCACATATTACAACTAACAATAAAAGTACTGTATGTATGGGGAATGTCTACAGTGCAGTGGAGATCAGGTGGATGACTTTCCATGGGCTATTCCAATAGAATATAATAAATCAGGGTTTCAAATAATTTGAAATTTACAATAATCCAGGAAATTATATATCCAAATAAACTGTAGGCTCAAGGAATAAAATATTTGCTTACATCATTCTCCTTATTGTCTCTTTGCAGCACACAAAATGGATTCAGATGCTATGATTATTACAGTCAGTCCAGCTGAGGCAGAAGATCTGTTAGAGGATGAAGAGTATGACCAAGCACTTGCTGTCACCACCATTATCGGCAGAGTTGAGATTACATGAGAAATATGGATTATAAGGCAGCACATCCATCATTTCTACCTGTGCTGGCTGCAACCCCTCCCAAACCCTCACATAAATATATCAAGGCAGATTTTTTACAATAGTCAAGATGGTCATAATATGGGCTGTCTGATGAGCTGTGATGGGTGCTGTTGAGCAGGGACCTTGACCTGGTTGAATCTGCATACTTGTTTGTAAAATTCCAGTTAGTCTTTCCAGGTAACATCATGATATGCTCTGATCATACTGTACCTGTTGTGGTCATCCTGTGGAGCTCCTCTAAGTCAACAAAATGGGCTGTCACAAGTGTTGGTGAACCATTGAGCAGCAGCCTTGATTTTTGTCATTGTTAATGTTGTATCTGCAAATTTCCTATCAGCCCTGCATTAGAACATGTGCTTTGATATAACCAGTGCTGAATCCAATTGAGTGGGGGCACTCAAAGTCAATGAAATCTACATACCAGTGTTGTCTGTTGCCAAGTCACAACAGCAGTTAGCATGCACTCTATTGTGGTATCAATTTTATAGCAGTTACTGAAGTCAACATGTATGAAAAAGGTGGCAACGGTACATTCAGATGGGGATTTGGAGGGTGTAGCAGACCAAGAAGTTATTGAAATATTTAGAATTTATTCTTATCCTGTCTGGGTCGCTCTTCATGATTACTAATTCATTCTAGACCCATGACATCATTGTTCTAGACCGATGACGTCATACTTATTCTTATCTTCAGATGACGTCATATTATATCATCATGGTGACATATCACACCATTCTCTTGGCATATTGCGCCATAGATAAGCGCACCTTTTGCTATTGGCTGCCTATTGCTGTGCATTACACAGCCCTTCATTCTTTATGGATATTTCCACAATACGTACAAACATTCTTGTACTGTATATAAACCCGGCTCTTTCTGAGCCCACAATTTAAGTTCTTTACTTCATACCCACATCATGAATAACTTCTAGCAACTTGTTTGCAAGTGCACTACAGCAAGTGAGTACTCTCCCTCACTGGGTTTACCCTTCTGCTGTTGCCTCTGCACTGAAAGAGACTTGCAATCTCTTTAGGTTATGAGCCCCACCTAGGCACAACGATCGTCCTCTGATGTCGTTACCTCGTCTTGTGATGTATGATGCACTTGCCCTTGGTTTGTTCTACATTGTTCTTACGATGATGAGCATGCTGTTTGGGTTCATGGGTCGGGTCCAGAGGATCTGGGGCAATAATGGCCTGCTTATATTAGCAGAGCTATATTTGATTTTTACCCATGTCATGATTACACGGATGAACACTAACCTGGCTTCACATAGGAACCTCATCGTTCCTACTCAGGTTAGTCAAGCCCCCAGTACCTTTCCTATCCACCATTGTACGTGGAAGTGTCACATCGACTTCGATAAGGACTCCTGTCCTATCTTGTGCAGTGACCATTGCATTCATCCAAATTGCACAAATCGTTGTAATCCGGCAGAGTTTCCTCCTCCGCCCGGTACCATCTATCGTCCATCTTGTCCTCCTCCTCCTTGCGCTCCTCCTCCGACTTCTCTCCCTTATATCAATTCTCCGGCTTCTCACCTTCATTTCCAATTATCAAATTCTCCATGGAACGATCTTCCACCAATTCCCGTACCTCCTCCTCCTTGACCAATCAATCCAACTTCTCTTCATCGCACCCATGCTTATAATGACCTCCGCCTCATCTTCCTTAGTCCACCCTTGTCCCGTAATCCCAGTCCAGTTCCCTCTGAGGAATGAGTCCTTCCCTTCGACCTCGCCTGGTCTAATTTATCCGCCGACATCGAACCTTGGTTCGACCGAAGCACCAATCCCAACCTTCCATGGTCTTTCTTCAGTATCACCACTCGCTTTGGCGGACATCGAAATCGACACCAACGTTGGCGTCATTCACCAGACAACGAACGAAACTTCCAAAGTCTTGTCCGTCTCCGACGTGGAGCAACTTGCCTTACAGAGCATGGCAACCCACTACCAGAGTCAGTCCTATCATACGAACAGTCCGGACTATTCCTGCCAGATGGAGAGTCCAGATCCGAACAACATGGTATTTGTTCTAGATGAGATTCTGGAACCAGGCGAGATAGTAGACCTCAATCAAGCCCTGAATCCTCTCCAGAGAGATCTAACAATGAACAACCACCTCGTTATGTTTCTGAGGGACGTCCTCCCTCCTACGAGGATACAGAGATACCAAACCGTCTCTTATAGGGATTCCAATACGAATAATCTGGTAACTTACCAGAATGTTCCCGATCTGTTGATCAGACCAGAAGTACCTCTTGTTCGTGTTGACATTTGGTTGCACCGAAACTCTTTAGAAATTACCTCTCGTCTCTCTCAAGTTGTTCAAATTCCAACTCTCTATCGTGGAGATCTACTTCCTCAGGTCATTGTCGAAGAAGGCCCTGTCTGGTACATTCCGGAACAGGATATTATTTTCAAAGAAGGACTCATGTACTAGAATGAAGCTATCGTGTCGTTCTACAAGGGACTCGGATACGCTTTTCCGATTGAGAAATACCATCTCACGCCACCTCACCCCGTCCACAACCAAGGCTTCGAGATTGTTCAGCACGATCGCCACGCATTCAACAAATACTTTATCGAATTCTACGAGGGTTTGAAATCCAACGAAGTCTTGGACTGCGACCTTCTTCAGGGAATTTTCAAACACCCTGAAAAATTTATCAACTCAGAAGGAGACGTTATTTGGAAGGACAGTCGGCACCAGTATGTGCATCACGAATTCAACCACCTTCACTCCTTCTCCGGACTTCTGGTTAATTCTGATATTCCTATGCAGCGCATATGGAACGAGTTGATTGACGCTAGGTGGCGACGGATTTGGAAGAGGAAGAACCCTTGGTTTGTGGTCATGGTTAAACTTGGCACTGACTACATGGGTGCTTTATTAGATCTTGGTCATGATGTCCCTGATCCCTACCAACGGGGACACATCCTTCTTCACCACTGTGTTGTCGAAGAAGAAGAACAACCGGCACAAAGAATACTGCCTCGTCCACGGGTCAGAGCTGCTCAGCTTCCCGGTCAGCATATGGCCATTGCCGGTCCAGTTAGGAGGTCGATATGCAAATCACGACAAGCCCGAATACGTTCGGAGTACCCCTGCACATCTTAAATTCTATACAGGTTCTCACCTTCATCTTGTTTTGTATGGAACTAAGGACTGCATTTCTCCTTATTATTCTCATAACCAACCGAAGATAGGTTTTAGGGCTAGAAATGGACAATATTCTTCTATCCCAAATCCTCATTTCTTTGCGTCTTTGGACTTTGATATTTTTGAGAAGCTTGTACGTTCTGATGAATACATTCCAGAACAAGTACAAGTTAGGAGAGAGCAGATTCCTTTAATGCAGCACATCGCTATGCATCTCGGTTCCACATCTACAAGAGAAGATGAAGACACCAACGAGGACAAGATGACGATATAGATGGAGACGATGACACTCAAGAAGATATCGACCTTGTCGCAGACCTTCTTATTCCACCTCAACCGGTTCCCATTCATGTCTTTCCTGTCACACATGCTAATCAGAATTTTATGCAGACTTTCACCGCAAACATCTTTATCTTCTAAAGCAGTCTCAATATGTCTTTCACCATCAACTCTGCCATTCAGGCTCGCACTGCAGTCCTTGCAGGCTCCTCTAATTATTCCATCTTGTCTCATCAAGTCTGCAACCTGCTCACCATGGCAACCTGGTGGAGCATTGTTGAAGGGACTTCGACTTATGCTCTACAGGCAGACGCAGACCTGAGAGCTACTTGGCTTTTAAATGATCGACAAGCTCAAGCATTAATCGGTGTATTCATTCATGCAGATATGCAACATCTCATGAAAATGACTTACATAGCCGTTGGGAATGTCGCAAATCCTTCCCTTGTGAAGGATTTATGAGACCAACTAAGTGCCCTTTATTCTCCCTCCGGTGTCACTGGTCAGTACGAAGCTTTCGTAAAGGTGCTTAACATGCGCATTGTAGATCTGACAGAACACCACCGTCGTGATGCGCTCAACTTAACAAGTTGACTAATACCTTTTATAAAATGTCCTCTTCTGGGCTTCAGCTTCCTGACAACCTACACGCCATGATCATGCTTAACTCACTTCCTCATTCATACCAACCTCTCGTTTTAACTATTGTGCAGACAGTCACTGCTGCCAACTTTACCACCGATACCATTATTCCTAAGATTCTTCAGGAATCTCAACTTCGTTCTACTGCTTGTCCACAATGGAGATCCTTGGCTCATCACCTTGAAGCTGCTCCAAGCGAAGTGAATCATACAAATACCATTCAATGTGCTCCCTCTTGTCCCACCTGTGGTCACTGTGGGAAACCTCACCTTATAGAAAACTGTTGGAAGGTATATGGTCGTCCTGGACAAGGTTCTAACTGCCTTCGTCCTACTCAACATAGTCAGAGAGGAAAAAACCCCCATAAGCCGTCCCAACGGACTCCTGCTTCGCAGGGTGCTAATGCTTCTACCTTGAACAAGAAGACAAACCATAAGGGAAAGGGAAAAGCACATGCCAACGAAGTTGATGGCTTTGTCAACATGCTTGACGGTGATGTAACTGGTATGATGATGGACGTTGATGAGTTTACACAGGAAGTCTATAACAATGAATGGGATGCCGAATCTTTTACTGCTAATGCAGGAGATTTCAGAACCCATGGGACCTATTGGTACTGGTCCTGGACCTTCCTCCTCGTTGTTTCATTCCTGCTCCTCTCCCCCAGCACTTTGAAAGAGGAGCAAAATCCAAGAAAACCAAGAAACCTGATATGCATAAGTTCGTTGCATGTTTCCATGGAGACTTCTGGCATAATGCCGATGGTACCTGGAAAGGGGGCATTGATCGTTCTCTTTTACTCCGTGAAGAGCACGACAATGTTAGATCAGATGATGACTATGACAATGTACCTGATGGCAAATACTACTATGATTCTGCTTATTTGGGAGCTTATGCTCTAGGCACGAAAGATCGCAATACCAAGGATTTATGGCTTGTTGATTCGGGATGTTCCGATCACATAACGCCTTACCTCGATGACTTTTCTAATTTAAAGCGTGGGACCAAGTTCGCTGGAACTGCCAATGATGGCATTATGGAAATGACTGGTCCTGGCACTGGGATATTTACACAGGATAAGCCAGAAGCCATTCCTGTCGTTTTGAAAGACATCTGGTATGCTTCTGAAGCTGCTCACAGACTTCTGTCTGTAAACCATCTCACTGCCTCTGGCTTTAAATGTGAGATAACTACTCAAACCAAGATCTGGGACAATCAAGGAAGGGTGGTAATACAGGCTGGTGCTTTATTTCCACCTTCTTCACTCCACTGGTTTCGGTCCTCTCTGATCACTCCGGTTGGTTCGGTTAACTCCTTGCAGGATCTCAAGTCCTTCGACTTGTGACATCAGTATCTTGGTTATTCATCCAAGAATGCTCTCCGACATGCTCATCAGCATTTGTCGGATGTTCCTTCTATCATGCCACCCACTTCTATGCCTACTTGCAAAGGCTGTGCGTTTGGCAAGGCACATCAGCGGGATTTTCCTGCTTCCACTTCATGCTCTTCTCGCGTGCTTGACCTCATCCATACTGATTTGTGTGAAATGCCGACCTTGTCGCGTTCTCGTAACAAGTGGATCATCACCTTTCTTGATGACGCTTCCGGTTTTGCGAGCTTGCATTTTTTGCGCTCCAAGTCCGATGCTATTCAAGCCCTTTAGGATTTGATTGCTTGGGCAGAGAACCAAACTGGTTATTCTCTTCACTCTGTACGTTCAGACCATGGGGGGGAATATATTAATCATTCTCTTCAGACGTTCCTCTCGTCCAAGGGTATAGAGCATCAAACCTCTGTACCTCATACCCCTCAACAAAATGGTCATGCTGAACGTTTTAATTGCACAATCCTTGAAAAGTCTGAGGCTATGCACCAGCATGCCTGTATGCTACCATCTTTCTGGCAAGATGCTGTTGAGACTGCTCTCCACATCTATAACAGACAGCCTATGCATTGTCTTGAATGGTCTACTCCCATATCCAAATGGAATGGAAGTAAACCTGATGTTTCCTATTTCAAGGTATTTGGATGTCGTGCCTATGTTTTTATTCCAAAAGAAGATCGTGCCAATAAGCTATCTGCCAAAGCAGAAGAAGCCATCTTCATTGGATATGAGAAAGGAACTAAAGGTTACCATTTCTGGTCTCCCAGGAGAAGAACTACTATCGTCTCCTCCACCGCCACATTCGATGAATTTGTGTTCCCCTATTGTTCTGGAAAACAAGAAGACAAACCTGCTGAGATTTCTATTCCCGACAACCTTTCAGACCAGGATCAAGACGAGAATAAAGACCCTGTTTCAGCTGACTATATTCTGGTCACTCATCACTATCAATTTCCACCTATGGATGGTCATGATCCCAATCAACAATTCCTATCACGAGGAGATCAACAGCCTCCTTGTACTCCTTCTCCGACTCCTCCTGAACCTCCTCCACAAGATAAACTTCGTCGAGGAACTCGTATTCACAATCCATGCATCATTCCTAGAGTACAGCATGGGTAAACCCCTGGGTCTTTGAGCTCCAACCCATATCCAACCTATACAAAATCCATACCCACCAACCCATGGGTACTTGTGTTCATGGGTGCCTGATGTGGATAGATGGGTACTTTGTGTGAGTTGGCAGGTCTTTACCCATGATGGGTCTACCCATGGGTATATATAAAATTATGTGCAACATGTTGATGGGTGCAATCTCTGCTTCCTTCATGTTGGAGTTGACTCACACACACTTCTCCATTGCAGTTGATCCATCTGGTTCACTTACAGTCTTGTCTACATCAATGACAACTACAATCCCATGGAGAGCATTTTCTTCTTCAATATGAATTGTTGCCCTGTGGCCTGGTGTGGACACCATGTTGCTGGTTACCCCATTGGATTGCTTGATCCTCAGGGTGTGGGGTTTTGGGCAGTTGACAGTAATAGCAACATCTGCCAATGCCTGAGCCTTTTCAATGGGATGGAAGATCCTTTTGGAGTACATTGTGGTTCTTTGTAATGTCTGATAGACTGAAATTTTGTATCACATGTATGTGAGAAGTTTTTAGATTGATGATATTCAAACAGAGTTTTATTGTATAT
>JBBPRR010001442.1:0-10737 GCA_038093115.1 Hortiboletus flavorubellus | reverse complement strand
GAATAGAAATTTATCAGCAGCACAACACCTACTTAGCTGACAATGAGTGGATATGGGGTGACAGTGCTTATCCTCTTTCAACTTGGCTTGTTCCCCCCTTCAAGAAGCCAAGGAATCAAGCACTGAACAGGGAGCAGAGAACATTCAACTATTTTCTATCCAAGGTAATTTCAATCCTATGTAACTTTTTGCCTTTTGCTTCTTGCTTATGGATCTAGGTTTGGGTTCGGGTGGAACATACATTTGGTGCACTCAAAGGCTGCTTTCAATCACTTTGAGAGCTGCGGATTCCCATTGGCTCCCAAAAAAACCTTGATTATGCCACAAACTGGATTATTTGTTGCATGATCCTTTACAACATGATCATTTGATTTGAGGAACAGAGGTATGGGCCAAAGTCAGCACAGAGGCAGGCTTCAGAGGCTTGGGCAAGGCAGGAGGGAGGCCATGAGGAGGAACCTGAGGGGGCTAGAGTGGACATCAATGATGGAAGACCAGGTCATGCATTTCGTCTCAGGTTAATGGAGCAGTTGGTTCAGCATCGTGCAAGACAACACTAGGATTGTAACAAAGACTATATGAAAACAGGGAGTGTAGCAACAGGATGTAGATACAAGTATTGGAAAATGTCCTCAAGAAACCATATTAGCGTCAAGCATGATCCCTTTCATCATGAGCGAAAGCTGAAGTACTTCCACCTCCGCCTGCTTCACCTTCATAGCCTCAATGGCAGAATGCGCCTTTGCTTCCTCAAGGCAGATTTCCGCCTCTTTGTTTTCCATGGCCCGGACATGGATTGCGTGCGCGTTCGTGTTCTCAAATTGTATTTTATCTCACTGGAATTGAAGGTTTCGTTCATCGTCAATGTGCTTTATCTTCATTGCAAGGCGATGGTTTTTCTCCATCGAGATGGCAAGGCGGCGAGAGCCAATGCCATCTGACCTGGGGGCCGACTCAGCTGTCAGCTGCGACATGGTTTCATTAAGATCGAGGCAGATACGTTTACCTTTACTATCACCAGAGGAATTGGACATAGCACCAGACGAAATGGGAGAGATGATGCGGTTGCGTGATCCGCTTGCTTGCGATGAAGCACGAGATGCTGAGGGACGAACATCACGGAAGGGGGTAGAGGAATGGGTGGGAAATGCCGATGGTTGACGGGATTGTTGTCCGGGTATACTGGCCCTGGTTTCCATGAGCTGGAAGCCGGCTTCGCGGGTGTGATAGTCCGATGTGTGTTCTTCTTCTGGGGGGTCATCAAAGTCGAAATCGAGATCCAGTCCGAGTGCATTGAGGGGCTCGACGGCCTAAAGACATTAGAATTTTTTAGTGGGGGAACTAGTATACATACCTTGCGCTTTCCTTTCTGTGCAACTCCCTGGTTGACCACCTTGGAGGGCACGACCTCCTCCTCATCCACCCCTACACCCTCAGCCAGCTCATCTCCATCCCACATGCTGAAGTCTTCGTCAGGTGGGACGGTGGCAGGTTGTAATGCGCCATCTGTGGCGTGTGCGACTTGTGTGGCCGGAGTAGCTACTTGCTGATTGACGGGGATAGGTTTCTTGGTGGAGGCGACGAGCTTGAGAAAGTCTGTGCCACGGGACTTGCCGGGTTGCGAGTTCGTGAGTTTGGCGGTGAAGTTTGGAATGCCATTCCAGATGGCATAGAGATCGTCGTACCAGGGGAAGTCCTTGAGAATTGCGGCGTGGATATTTGGTGCATCCACGCCGGCTTGGACACCTTCCCCAGTTTGGTGGAGCGAGCGATAGTGGAGGACGAACGTCTTTCAGAGGCTGGATGCAGTTAGTTATAAAGTAGAGCGAATTTAATCGGAGGCAGAGACTTACTAGCTGATGCGGTTTGTGACCGACATCGTGAACTTTTTGGGCATGGCAGCAAACCGGTCCTGCCACTTCAGATCCTGACCGAAGATGAGTTGAGCAAGGACTGCACAGATGGCAGTTTTGTCCTTGCCAGACGGCTTCTCCAGATTTTCGGGGCGGTCCGCTTTGTTCTGGGAAAAGAGGACGTTGTAGTTAGCGGTGTGGGACTTGAGCCAGGCGACAAGGGTGTCCGTTTGTTCGATGGACCAAATGATGGTGAATTTGTCGGGCTGGAAGGTCTCGGAAGGTGGGGGAGTAATGACAGTGGGGTCTTGTTGAACATGGCGCTGCTGGCGTGCACCACCTCTGGATCCTTGACCACGGCCTTGGGGTGGGTTGGGGACAGGTACAGGGGGAGCTGGGTGGCCGCTGTGGGGGTTATCAGCATTCATCGGTGAGGTTGATGGAATGGAGTGGGTGGCCTGCAGTCTTGCAGACCTGCATGTTTGTGTTCGTTGTACAGGCATTAAATTTTAAACTCCGCACAGCGGAGGGGCCAATTCCAGATGAGTTTTCAGAACATGAGTCAGGGCCAATCAGAGCCCTCTCTGATGACGTGTGAGTCCGCCTAATGAAGATGATCGGAGTCCATTTGATTCCACCGTATTAGACCTATTTGAATCTCCCACCAATCTGATGTTGACACCAGATATTTAAGCGAGTCCTTTAATATACCATCTTACCACATCTTCCAGCATTCCACCCCATCCTGTACCCTGCCATCAATCCAGCCATTGGTGAGCATGGCTAGCCATGATAGATGCCAATGACTCACCAGCGGCAGCCATGTCTATTAACACTCAGCTTGCAGTTCAGCACGATACTGCAAATGGCACTTTCCTTTACGTATGCCACGTGGATCAAAACAATGGTTACGCGCTTGACTACCAATACAACCACCCCCCTCGCCTATACACCAATGTATCCTTGTACTCGCACCCCAGTGAGTGCCCTGAGATAGTCAGGCACATAACACACATCCTGCAACATTGAAAGAATTGCGTAAACATTGAGATTTAGCCATCCCTCACATACTATAGCAAGGAATTCCACCCCAAGCCATACCACCTGTGCATACCAATCAGGTGGTTAGGACTTTCCCCTCTCCAATCCTTCGTACATCAGTTATATCTCTATAGCCACCCCACACGTTGTGTCAAAAAGCTTGACAATGGTGACTCCCCATGCTACTTTTCATATGTTGCTATAGTTCCTCTTTGGAAGAAGAACACAAATACTCTGTTCTCATATAAACTTCCTTTTCCAGACATATCGATACCATTGCTACCTTACACTTAGGTAGTATTGCAGTATAGAAATGGCCTCCCCCCAAACTAGAACAGCTGAACTTGATGTACAAGAACAGAGCATCCAGAATCTAATGGAGCACCACAATCTTTACAATGCAATGATAGAATTGCTACATACTTGATTGGTTGATCACACACTCAATCATGTGGGTTACCCAGACTTAAATTATCACACAACAATGCATATCCACACTGAAGCTGGGCCAGAGGAAGGCACCCCATGGGCTGAATGGCACTGCGAACATTGCCAACTCATATTCCAATATGCCCAAGGATTTAACCACAACTACAACCGAACATATGCCCTAATGTGCCAACTTGATCCTATACTATTCCTTCCACATGAGGATCACACCCAGCTGATCAACATGTTAGAAGCTCCATTTCCCCAAGTTGAGGCAACAACTCTAACTGGAGTCCTTCGTGAACTGAGCCAAAGACAAGCATCTCCTGAATTGGTTGAGAGAGCACCACCACCCCTTACTGAGCCACAGGGAGAGGTTAATGGGACTACCCTCACTGATATCACCAACTTTATGTATCCTCTCAGCACCTGAAGACATGGACAATCGGGGACAATTGTTTTCCGTTCCCTGTGGATGATCTGCATGAAACCAGTTTCATGCATACACAGAGCAAAACAATCAACCAAGAAGCAGAATTTCCACAGCTCCCTGTGGACAATACCCCTTGATACCATAGGAAATGATAGCCCCTATCATGGCCTACATACCCCTATTTTCCCAGATTTTTCCACCTATTGATTATTGAGATATTGATTAATCTCTCTAGTCAAACCCTTATACTTGCACATTTGTACATAGCAAACTATTTCTTTGATTTCTCTTTATTTATCTGATTACTTAGCTACCATGTGACCTTGTCCCCATTAGTCTGTACAGCCCTGCATAGCATAGCCAGCCTCTTTGGCAGAGCATTCCAGATTTGGATTCCTTTGCTCAAAGTACTTCCCTTTAGTGTGTCTGGGTTTGACAGCTCGTGCCTGACATTAGTAAGCGATTGTGCCTTAATTTACAAGCCACCAAGCCCTCTGATTGGCTAGCATAGCCTCTTGTATTTATGTATATAAAGGGGAGCATTCTGGCCTGCAGAGAACATCTCATCTTCTACCTCAGATAATCTCATCTGATAAGAGATCCCCTGGGAAACCTAATAAGACCTAATAAGGCAGGGTACCCCAGAGCGAAGTCAATAGGAGTTTAGAACTACTACTAGGCTATTAGGACTTGTACCTAAATAAAGGACAAGTTTCTAAGACTATCCTTTTGGGAGAAATCCCTTTTTGGGCAACAAAAGGCATCTGGTCCCTATTAGTAAGCAACCTAAGTGTCCTGTAGTACCAAATAAGGGCTACACTTCACCTTTCTAAGCCAGACTTGCCTACTCCTTAGTTGAGACAATAAGATTGAGTTATACAACCCTTCTGAGTCTACTAAGTGTACCGTCAAGTTAACTACCGTTCAAGAACTGAGCATCTCAACATCTCGACATCTCAGCATATTGCCAGATTACTCCACCATCTTGATATCTCAACATCTTGCCATCTAGATGCTACATTCCTAGGGCAACCTGTTATCCTTCTGATTAGCATTTCCTTAAGCAAACCTTTGCTAGGGCACGTTAGGACTACCTACCTATAGGCATCCTACTATCCATTTCTCACAGTTGCTACCCTAAAGGGTTGGCAACTTCCCTACATCTACATCATTAGCATTAGGCAAGATCTAGGCCAAGTTCCTAAATCACCCACCTCTCGTACTACCAAAGTACAAGTTTCCACAGTTACTAGGCAATCTATTGTCATTAACCTGAGTCCATTAGGTGTGTAATTCACCTAAAATCCCCCTTACTAACCAGACTTTAGGCTGAAATGATCTTTAACAATCAATCTGTAAACTTACATGGAGGATTGGTGAACAAACCACGGCTCCTGATACACTAAATCTCCTCCTTTTTCCATTTGGACTATATTCATTACCCCTAGCTCCACCAAGGGTAGGCTACTCACACTTCCCTTGAGCAAAGTGTTCCAGCCCATGGAGACAAGACACGTTGTCTGGGGACCACTGATTTTTGATTGGTTCTTCATCGTCTTGTCTAGAAGGAAGATAACAAATTGAGGTTTTCCTGATGTAGCAAGACCCCCTGAACACCATATTGACTGAACACTCCAACTTGAGTACATACAATGGTAGACGGAGTCCTACTAGTGGCCCTAGTCCAGTATAGCTACATTCAAATGGCATACTCAACAGCTCATTCATGTTTGAAGGGACAGCCTGGACTTGGACATGATCCTGTAGTTGCAATGTACAAGGCAGGGTGCTGGAGAGCTGGTGTCATGATTGCTAGGGGCTGCTGCAACTATTCTTGCAGGACTTGCGTTGGATGCTAGAACAGAGATTTAAATTGGCCATAGATACAGGAATAGTGCAGAATGGAATACCTGGAACAGAGAAGCACAACGTTAAAAGAAAAGAAGTAAAAAGGAGCATGGGATATGTGTTATACAAAGATTACCAATGGCTCTTGAAGTGCATGGGCCTTAGAGGCTCAAGTTCATGACAGCTGGGGTGCGAGGATGCACAAGCGACTGACACCAGCAGCTAAAGAAATCACCTAAAAGAGTTCCAGATAAACTTCCAGACGAACAGACGAGCTGGGCAGTGAAATAGCTGCACCAGGTGACCACCATAGCTACCTAGGATGTCATACAGGTGATAGGAACGATGGCACCGATAAAACAAGTGCCTCATGTTGTGATACCGGGCCAGGAGATATTTGGGTGAGTTGGAGACATTGGGGCTTGTCGAGGGCAATCTGGACTGCCAGAAAGTTGTTGACAACAGTGGATACAATGGGAATGCACACCGGATGAATGGTGCAACAAGTGACGATGTGTGCTGTCTTCCTTCTAGACAAGACAACAAAGAACCAACCAAAAATCGGTGATTCCTAGACAACGTGTCTTGTCTCCATGGTGTAAAACAGATAGTCAGTATAGGGTGTGTCAAACCCCAAAAGAAGCTAGGTAAAACTAGCAAAGACACAGGGTGGTGCAAGATAAGACTCGTCCCAAGGGGCCTGAGGTAGGTTAGTGGTGAAAAGGGTGAGCAAAGACTTTCCCGCGGGCAAAACAACAAATCCGGATGAACCCGGTCAAAATATAAAGATCCAAACAGACGAAGTAGGTTTCCGGTCAAGGACGAGGACTGGATACGAGCGGGAAAGGTGGCAAAGTTTTGGACGAGGTTGGGGAAAGACTTAGAATTGTAAGATGGAGCCAGAAGGAAGGTGCTGCATTCCCACAAAGGGTTCAGATTTTATAGTCTGGACAACACCCAAGACTTAGTACATATAAGGTAACTACGAAAGGCGCACTCAAAGGCTGTGAAGAAAATAATCTTCACTGTCACAAGTAACAATGTCGCATAGAAGGAAACAAGAAACCATGCACAAAGGTACGACTCACCCTGTAGTCACATACGACGACCCTTCAATGGAACGAAGTAAAAAAAATGGTCTAGAGAGGTCCGGATAGAAGTAAGTGCTGCCGGTGATCGGATGTACAAATAGAGAATTGGAATGAAGTATGGATGACGTACAAAAACAAATAGAACTTATTACATCATGTTAGTCATCGACTGGCCATGTCCGGGTTGGGACGGATGATCAGAAAGGACAGAACGGAAGACAGAAACATACTTATAAAGGTCAGGTCCACTCGGATGGACACAGGGTAGGACAGAAATGGTACTGGACATATTTGACAACCTAGAGGGTGCTGGAAAGGGGGGAAAACTCTGTATACGGATGTAGAGAGCCTCCAGCTCCTACATCCCCAGGGTACTTTGATTCTGACTGTCCCCAGTCAGTCATGTGACCTTGTTGACTGCTGAGTTTGAAAACTGTGGACAATAGCGTGAGTTCGCATAAAATGCAGCTGTTCACCAACCCGTTCACCCCTCATAATACCTCCCTGCTTCTTTCCCTCATCCTTTTCCATGTTCCTCAACCCTTTTGAAGATATCCTCACACTTGGCAAGGCTCCCTTGGCCGACTCCGCCAAGGCGGACGCCCTCAAGGAAGTCGTGGAACTCAAGATGCAGCTGGACGGCATGTCGCGGTCAGTCCCTGAAGACCAGGAGGACTTGGCGAAAGACCAAGAGATGTGGTGTGTGAGGTGGCACAAGCTTTTGGTAAGCCGTGTTTGGATCAGGAGGTCCAGGTACTGATGATGGATATAGAGTGAAGTTCATACCTCCTTCCAATGCGCCCAGGAACACGGTGTCAACACTGCCCTTGAGGCAGATCTCCTCATCAGCATGCAGGAGGCAAACGCTCTATCGCATCAGTGGCTCGGCGCGGCCGCAATCCGGAAACAGGAAGAGGAGGAGCGTGCGGAGACGGCAGCACGAGCTGCAAAGGCAGCTCTGGCCCAGGCAGCAAAGGCAGCAGGTTTGGGCGAGCTAATGCAGGTTCCCGTGGCAGAGCAGGCGGTTGAGTCCATGGTACCCAATCTGGCTCAAGAGTCGGCTGATGAGCCGTCCATGACTGAGCCGCCCAGCAAAGAGCAGGAGTCCATATTGAGTGTGGGTCAGAAGCATAAGGTGAGTATTCCCTTCCAATAGGTAGCCAGGAGCTGACTCCACATAGTGTGTCTCCAGACAAGTGGTGGATGATGATGATGATGAAGAGGACGATGAGATCATCGAGGTCGTCCCTCTGAAGTCTTCGAAGGCACTGGTGGGCTCAAAGGTGGTGACGCACGACCCCCCATATGAGCCATGCCAACGAGGTTGCCAGATGTGTACCGGACTGCTGGGTTGCACCTGCGAGTCCTGTATCCAACTCAAGACGAAGTGCGGCAAGTCGAAGGGGAAGGCAGGACAGGCAAAGAAGGACACAATGCTCGTGGTGGGTCCTAAGGCAAAGGGGAAGGGAAAGGTCCATCTGAGGCCAGGTAAGAGTTCAGCTCCTAAACCCATAAGTCCACTCTAATCCTCTTTTCAGTATGCAATAACGCCTGCGTGGTGATTCCCGTGCGTAAGGCACTGATCACCTCATCTTCCCAAGTAGGAGCCGATGTCCCCAACTTCTTCAGGTTCTCCCCGTCACCCGAGCCCAACTCCAACCATGAGGATGATGACACAATGCTCCGCAAGAAGGCAAAGCTTGCGGACCCAGCTCGAGACGCAGCCATCGAGACGATGAAGCTGGTGCTGCTCACAATGAGGACGAAGATGCACGGCATGCTCGGTTTCCTAACCGAGCTGCAAGCCTGTGCCAAGGTTGCCGAGATGTACATTGGCTCGCAGCAGCTGGAGATAGAGGAGATGGAGGCGCTCTTGGAGGAGCTTTAACTGTGCCGGTCATCGTCCTGTATATAGTGTAACCCATAGTATACTTGTATTTTGTTCAAGTCCCAATCGCATCCGTGTCCGCGTCCGTGTCTGTGTCCAAGTGTGACCCCTAAGTAAAAGTGAAAAGGTAATATAAGAAGGTGATAGCAATGGAAAGAAAATAGAAATAAGGGTGGAAATGACACCGGGTTGCGAGATCGTACTTGGCTTGTCTTCTTCATTCGTCTATCACATCTATTCTTGCATGGATACCCAAAGTCTATATCAGATCATACTGGGATGTTAGAAAGAAAAGTCGGTAACAACATGTGTGTGTCTCGTTGCATGTTAGAATACAAATGTCTATGTGGTAAGTTCATTGAGACATTGACGGAGAAAGGGAGATGGATATGTTTTTGTCTTTTGTCTTTTTTTTTTTTTTTTTTTTTTTTTTTTTTTTTTTTTTTTTAGTTTGATGGGAAAAATGGAGATGAAGTACTTCTATTCGTCTATGCACAGGATAATTGGAGAGTGAGGTGTCACCGGACAAATACCAGGATGAAACAGAGGGCTCTGGCTGAAACCCAGGATGGAATGGATATGAATAGATAGGGTGAAATGTGATCGTCTGTGCTTTTGTTGCGCTAGTCGTCTTGGACTGCGTTGCCTTCATCTTCCTCATACTTAACATCTTCCTCAGCATCATGGTCGTCTAACTCCTTGTCATCCAATCCGGTTAGTTCCGTGACCAGGATGGTGATCTTTACCCTTGGAAAGTACGGCAGCAACTGAAAGGCTGCATACCTGAGCCTTGAGATCGACCTGTCCAACTCTGCCAGCAGGTATGAACCCCCGGTAGTCCTTCGAAGAACCACCATTGGGTCCAGGTACCTTGGCTTCGTCTTCCGGTTCAACTCCTTCTCGACCTGAGTATTCCGGACCAAGACAAGACTGCTGGGCTGGAAGTCATGGTCTCGGATTTGGTTCTTGAACTGCACCTCAAAATGCTTGATGGACGCAAACCATGATAGGAGTACGCTTTCCCGGATAGTGGCTATATTTTCTACCTGCTTTTGGAGTTGGCGGGCATGCCAAGAGATTAGATCAGATCTGGATATATGGTCAGTGTCCGGAGCGGGAACGAGAAAGGTTACCTCTGCTAGGTCAAATGGGAATAGAGGCTCGATGCCATGCACCATAAAGTATGGCAAAAGTCTGGTAGACTTAAGGATAGTTACCTATTCTGCTCAGAAAACAGAGTGAGCTGCGGATGACCAGCGAGCCTCTCCCCCCAGGGAACTTTTGATGATGGCCTCCCAGACATTGAAGTGATGCCATTCAACCATGCCGTTCGCCTGGAAATTGTAGGGAGAGATCTGGATGTGCCGGATGCTGTACCAGTTGGCGAGAATATCAAGAGCCTGTATAAATGCAGGGCTGTTGTCAGTAATGAGCTTGGTGACAGCTCCCCATCTGCAGAGAATGTCCTTGAAAATAAAAGATGCTAGAGCAGAAGTGTTCTTGGATCGCAACATCTGCCACTCCAGATAAGCCGTAAGGGCACACCGGGCTTGGACAATGAAGTGGTAACCACCGGATCACAGCATCACCATAGTATCGATGTGTGCCTTGTGGAACAAACCTCCGACAACCAGCACAGTAGGCGGAATGTGCAGCTTCTTCATCTGCCGGATTTGGCACTCGTGGCAAGTCTTGGTGTACCACTTGACATTGTCAACCAACATAGGGCACCAAAAACGTAGCAGCAGGCAAGTGCGGATGGAGAACACACCCTTGTGACCAAGGTCATCATGGGCCTTTGGGATGAGCCCATATCAATGCCTGACCGGGATGACGAGCTGATGACGTCCATGTGGTTCCTGACAGTACAAGGATCCATTAAGGAGGAAGAAGCAGGTGGCAGCATTGACAAAGGAGGTGAACTCCACATCTGTGAGGTTAGAAGGGCGAATGCGGTGACCTGCACGAAACTCGTTTCATGCATGCACATAGCAAAGCAGCCACCCGAGAAGTGGAATTTCCACAGCTCCCTGTGGACAATACCCCTTGATACCATAGGGAATGATAGCCCCTATCATGGCCTACATACTCCTATTTTCCCAGATTTTTCCACCCATTGGTTATTGACACATTGATTAATCCCTCTTGTCAAAC
>JBBPRR010001441.1:0-10737 GCA_038093115.1 Hortiboletus flavorubellus | reverse complement strand
TTGTATTTAGACCGTCGATAATTTCTCCCGTGACGATTACGCCGATATTTTGGAAGCGCTTGCAGAGAAGTACCCCCGATTACCAGTTAAGTATGTCAACTTCAGGTTATTAAAAGTGGGCGTCACTAACGATAACAATCCCCGGACAGATTGGTTTATCTCTACGACGAAAATACCCTCTTAATCATGGCCCCCTCCAGTTTACACGAAAGCCTCCTGTCCAACCTGTCTCATGCATTCATCGACTTCGCGAACGAGATCGGCCACGATCGGGATATCTACAAGTTACTCGTCTACATGAATAAGCGTCTGTACTATGACGAAAAAGACGGCGAAAACGATCAGAGAATTGCCATACCTGATTTTCAAGTCGACTTCGAAGTTACCCCCTCCATCGGCAAACCTCGCATGATCCAGAAATGGGTCGGCGAGGTCGCGTTCACCAGCTCCGCCTCTAAAACGCGCGACCACCTCAAGGACATCATCGCTACGAATCCTACCATCGACCTCGCCTTTCTATTCTGCATTCAAGAATCCCCCAGATGGCAATCTCCGAGCCTAGATGACCCCCCTGCGAAACAACTGCGCGTTGAACCTGCCGTAAAGTACGACGATTTCAATCCCATAGTCCAAGAAGGTGGCATGGGAATCGTTTGGAGGGGTATCACCTGGGTATCTATTGCGCAGGTGTCAGTGGAAGTATACACGCGTTCTCCTCAAGACGGCAAGCTAGTCGTTGACGTCGATCAACAAGGTGATTATTCGGCCCGTGGGGTAAGTCCGTATTTTTGTTCCTATGTTGTTTTCTAATCCACAATAGGTACTTTACCCTTCTCTTTCCACAGACGATGTCGACCGGCTGTTGAGCAGGGCATCTGGAGCCCTGAAAACTTCGCTTCTTGCCTTGATGGAATCAGGCGATGGAGAGGCGAAGTACGTCGAACAAGTTCGGACGTCAACGGCTACCTTGACAGTGCCCTGGCGTAGTTTCCTCCGCTCCCTGAAAAACGCCGTCATGCAGACTGCGTACGAGCGCTACATCCAGTGGCGCAACTCGTCGGGAAAGCGCAAGGCCGCTTCGGCTCGTCGAGCGACTACTTCCAGCAAGCGGACAAAGAAGTGATCATTTGGACTATACATTCTGCAGATATCCCGTTTTCTAGCTATGTCTTACTGTAAAATATGCACTTCGTTTTGTGCCTTTGCGTATTCTTCCGTTTATGTAATCTTCTCTGTGGCTATGATCTTAGTCTCTTCAAGTTAGTCGTTTATGTCTCCCATCCATTTTCTCATCGACGCTCGTTCATCACCTCTACCCGGGTCTCAGAACGCATTAGAATTATTAGAACGAGTCAGCAAACAACCGCAACAGCGGTCAAGACTTACGCGGCCAATGGGGGAAAAAATCTTGCTCACGACAACACTTCAATATCAATCCGAGCGCGCGTAGCGAGTGCGGGTACGGAACAGGAAGGAACAGGGAGGAGACATGGTGACGAGGGCGCGGGAGTAGCGAATGAGGTCGCAGAGGCTGCGGGTGACGGCGAAGACGAAACACGTCGAGCAGAGACCAAATAGACGACGATGACTTACCGGTCGTACCCCCCGATCTGCGGGAGCAGCCCAAGCCACCAGACGAGTCCCCGCACCAACAAGACAGGGACGCGCGCGCTGAGAGGGAGTGGAGCGGGTGCCAGTGTGCGGGCCATCAAGGTACGCACGACGATGGCTATAACGAGGTAGAGACGATGACGACTTACCGGTCGTATCCCCCGACCTGCAGGAGCAAACCGAGCCACCAGACGAGTCCCCGCACCAACAAGACGAGGACACGCACACTGAGCGCGAGGGGAGTGGAGTGGGCGTGCGAGCCTTGAAGGTACGTGCTCAAGCGTCAACACGGACGCATCAGAAGCAGCTTCAACGATACATACCGGCCAAATGAACTACCAAATGGGTTAGAACGTGCCATCAAAAGGCCAGAGCGGCAGGCAGAGGAGTACACACCAAACGATGCTCGAGACGAGCGGGCCGCACCGGATGACGAAGTGCACGCGTTCACATCGTTGAGACGCGACGCGGATGCTCTGAACGTGCCGAAGAAACTGTCAGAAGCGTCAGTATGCGCCAGGGAAGCAGTAGAGCGAGTGGAGGAGAGGAACTCACCACCAGCGGCTCCAGGCGACCCAAACGGCGCAACGGCCGTACGCAGCGATGCCCAAGGTGCCCAGGAATGCCCAGACGGCGACGGGAACGAGCGCGACGTCGATCGAAACACGCAGAGCCAATGTGAGAGCCGAGGAGGGCGAATTGGCGACCAAGACGAGTTGGGAGACGAAGGACGCTATTTGGAACGCCAAAGTGACGGCGATGGCAACGGATATGACAGGAGATGGAGGCGGATGAATGACCGCAACGAGCGGCGCACGCAACGGCTCGAAACGACCTGGGGTGCGACCGCTAGCTGAAGAACACGCGAGTCCTGAGCACGGACATCGCGACCGCAAGCCAGGCCTCATACCTAGGCCACCCACATCATCCAGCAAGCATCCAAGACATCCCACGAGTCAGCCGAACCCACCATGTCGACGAGGCAAGCTCAAGTCGAGCTACAGACGAGTCGGCAGGAATAGAACAAAATACCAAGGTGATTGGCAATATTGAGGCAGATTTGAGCTCATCGGAGGTGTCGGAGGCGATCCAGGTGAACTAGTAAGGGGGAATATGCCAGAAGCGAGACGAACGAGCTTGACAAGCTCGAGGCGACCGTGCACGCGCTATCGCTCTGTACTCACGTGTTACCTGATTAGGAAAGTATAGTAATAGAATGTAGTGTTAATTGTATTACATAAATTGTCCAGAGGGTTAAAGCAAAGTTGACTGCTTAGTTCTGGTTTGTACTGTCATAATATGGGTACTGTGGATACTATAGATACTATGGGTATACTATGGACACTATGAATTTATGAGCACTATGATACTGTTGACTACTATGGACACTATGAGCTCTATAAAACTGGTATGATAACTATGAATTGTCTATGGATATACTATGAGTACTATGGCAACTATGGCAACTATGGCAACTATGGCAACTATGAATTGTCTATGGAAATACTATGGCAGCTATGACAACTATGACAACTATGGTTAAACCCAGGGTTTGCTGATGAATGAGATGACAAGCTCGGATCACGAGTGATGGATCCACAAAGCCAAATGCTCCTGATGAGTCAGCAACAAAACCTATTTTTGGGAGGTGTGTCTTTTGGATGCTCCATCGGTACCCAGGGACAACCCCAAACCATCACACCCAAAGCACGTCCATGGTGTGCTCATTACCATCATGGTGGACATTGAAAACCCAAGCGCCAAGCACCTGCGCATACCAAAACGGGTGAGCATCTGAGCCCTGTTCGGGAGAGAGCATCATGACAAAACCACCGTGACTGGGTTGAAGTGTGTCCTGGTCCTGTCGTATGTTGTATGTTGTGAAGTTGATTTGTAACCGCTTTGATACGTATATGTGGTTGAGGTTGTTGAAATGCACTGAATGACATTCCTCGGGACTGAATACATATTCATTCCCATCATAAGCAAGGTTTTGTAGGCGTGCAAGGAGATGATCCTTGAGATTTGGAATAAAATCCTAACAAGTGGTGTCAGTAACCAAAGGATTGAGCACATGTTGATTCAACTCGCCTTAATAGCAGGATCGCCAGAAAATTCCCTCAGGAAGGCAACTAAGTTCATTGCACTATGGGAGGTATATGATAAGTGATATCATTCTGTGAGCGATGGTGCACTGTCTGTGCTCTCCTCAGGTCTATCCATGAATGGTATCTCAGAGTTGCAATCTATCTCCTGGCGTGTGTGAGTCTGTCGTCTCTCTTGCTTGGTGAGTTGACTGGTAGGATCATTTTTGTTGGTGCTTTGATAAAATCTCTTGAGTGCCCGATGAGCAAGTTCGCCCTGAGAAAAGCTTGTCAGTGACAATGCTAGGTGGTGCTTAGACTTACGATCTGAGTAGTGTACGAGTCAGTCATTCCAAACGAATGAATACTTCTCACGTAGTCATCAAGGGCATGTATCTTGTATGTCGACAGGTTAAACACCCTTGGCCGTGGTGCGTTACTGGTACCGCAGGATGCATTTGTGAAATTGCTCGATTGGTGTTTCATCTTTGCCTCAGCTCGCCTCCATCATGCGGCTGCCTCTGAGGGTAGCTCCGTCGTCTTGAAAGATTTACAAGTCAACTCTTTAAATTTGTGTAGCTGCTGACCAAGCATTCTTGTTGCTTCTTTGAGTAACCCCACTGAATGTTCTGTATGTAGTCGAAGCTTGGCAAGAGCGTGCCACTGAGCAAGGCGGAACAACAGAGTATGAACTATTTTATCATGTTCGGCTGGAAAGAGCCCTTCGAACACTGGAATCACACACTATCGTGGCTAGAATTAAAAATTGGAGCAAGTGTGTAATAAAACATTGGCTTACCTGCAGGATGTTTTTGAAATGCCCAGCAGCTCGTTGCTGCATCTCTGATACATCTGGAGGAAACCGCCAAATAGAACCTTTGCCAAATGATCCAATTTGCCAGTAACTGCCAGTAACAAGTGAGATACATATGTGCTAGGAGGGTCATGTTCCACATACTTAACGTTCGTTAAGGATGTTAATGGCATCATGATTGATTACATACAGCAAACACAAGAGATGCTTGAACACTGACTTGAATACCCCGAGCTCAAACTCATGCAGTAGATCCACTGTGAACATTGAGAATATGTCACACCCGAGTGGACCCAGGACTTCAGCAAAGGAGTTCTAGGGTATTGATTCAGTAACAGAAACATGAATTATCATTATCAGCATCAAGCTACTTATGAATGTGGGTACCAGTGAGAGAGCCTGAAGGTGCTATTCTGCGAATGCACCTTTAATGGAAGCACCATGCTTATATATCGCATCATGGGCAGCGCTGATTCGATCACGGAAGTACACACGGATCTTTGCGATCCTTGCAACAAGGTCAGAGACCAAGCCAAGTCGGTGTATTTCGCTTTTTGGAATAAGACACTGAGGGCACGGACAGTCTTCCTTGTCCTGAATTGTTGCAATAAGCACTCTACAAATGGGTTCAGGCCAGATAACGACAAGAAACATTTGTTATACTTCTTGGGATAGTCTGCTGAATAGGTGAAGATGCGAGGAAAGATGCAGCGGTCGACGCCATCGTAGCACCTCACTGCAATTCCATTCTTGTATGCCTTCATGAACTCTTCGTCCAACAAGATCTTCCATGCTGCATGGAAGAGCTCACGCTTGCAATGAGTTACAATATCTGTCCGATTCTTCTTCTTCGAGAACTGCGAGACAAAATTGATAATGTTTGTCAGGATCTGTGGGTATTATAGACATTACTTATTCTCGAACATCCCCAATTAGATAATCCAGCTCACCGAAGGGAAAAACGCAACCAGGTGGCATGCTCCAGTCGTGGTGGCATGTGCTCGTAAGTACTTGGACTGGTTCCCGAAGAATAGATACAATGGCCAAGCAGAAGCATGACCGAATTGGGTGAGTTGTGTTGCATCAGACCAAAACATCATTCCTGCTATGACACGCTCGAGCGTACAACCATCCATGCGTTTTTCTTTCTGCAGCTTGTCGTGAGCTTTGATCCACATGTCTGAGGTATAAAGTTCATCATATAGTCGTTGCTCCTCCCCAGTGACAGCAGATCGCCAAATTCGTTTGAAGGGTGTCAAGTGAAACAGCTTAGAAGCCTTTTCAGAGAACGCAGCTTGGATAACGGCAGTGAGATTATGATAAAAAAAATCCAGGAATAGTGAAGGTTTGACTGTTTCCTTCAGGATTGCGTTCTCATGTGGGTACTGATATAGATATGGGCTCCTCATTCCAACCATCCTTTCAAAAGACGTAGTTGGGGTCGAGTTTTTCTTCAGAAGCATCAAACCGTTTCATCTCAGTATAAGCATTAAAGCCCTGCAACTCCTCTGGTTGAAAATCATCCGCTGTGATAACAGTTCTGACAAGGCGCATCACTTCACCCTTGGACTTCTGTCTGCTCCCGGTCAGCATCCATTTCATCAGCCTCCAAACAGACATTGACTTCCATGGTGATGGCGGTGGTGTGGGGGTGGAGGGGATGGAAATGTCATCACTGACATGTGACTTATTATTCAACAGGTCATTCAGTAAGAGAAACATGTCTGGGTCATATGAGGGGTGGTGATGATATTCTCGAGTGATGCCGTGTAAATTGAATGATGAACGGAATAAATTGAATATATGTAAGATGACACAAGGAAGCCGAGTGGTTGATGGAGCAGGATGTTCAGGGGGTACAGGAAGCAGTGGTGCAGGTAATACATCCCTGAAACAGACAGGTAAACAGCGGGTCCGAATGGAATGGCGCGAGGGGTCTGCAATGCTATGGCCAGAGTGTTCACCTAGTTCTGACCATTGTATACCTGCAGTAGTCTTGTATGAGCCTGGCATTATTACACTACCAAGGGCAACCGGATGGCTTGCTTTCTCATTCTCAACCCATGATGGGTTTGAAATGACATTGAACTGATGCACTGATGGACTCTGTTACGATCAGTATATTCCTGTACCCCTATGTTCGTTGGACTTAATGTTTTCTACGCTAACAACAGACAATCTTATCTTTATCTTATCTTGATTCTTACTCGCCCTTATCTCGTGCATCATAGTCGTCTCACCTTCCTTCACTCCGTTTCACGCACGAGACTTCTCATCTTCCCCGTTTCACATTATGTTTCATCTCCGTTCCTTCTTCTATGTTTCACCTTTTTCACAAAAGTGTTTGATCACGCTTCTATTCCATTCCTTGATACACGTGTTTCACTTGTGTTACGCTTCTCTTCCATTCTGCCACACTGCATGTTGGCCTCATGTGTTTCACTTCCGTTTCACCCTATGCCCTTTTCTCCTTTTGTTCCCGGATCATTAGATACGGTCACAACATGTACATACCTCTAGTAGGTACTTAAGGCTCAATGCCAGCGCCAGAGAACTCCAGTCTAGTTCTCTTGGTGTTTTCCCCTAAAGCACTATAAGAAGGACTCTCATTGGCTTGACAAGCCTCTTCTCTTTACGCTTACCAGTCTATGGCTATCTTTTGGCAACCTAAGGGAGCTACGCTCCAGGGTTGTTTCATTAGAACTAGACTCTACCTTACCCTTACCTTGCCAACCTTGACGCTACCCTCACAAGTGCGTCTCTCACGAAGGATTGCCTGCACTTGGAGCTTACAGTAGAGCCAGTGCCGATCACCTTCCATCGATCCCTTCGCTCTTTCCCCTCTAACTCGGGTCAAGTCGGCCCATCTAACCCCTTATACGCGGTTTCGGCAGAAGTAGCTGAGCCGGAACCTATAAGAGAGTGAACAGCCTCGCCAGCGGAATCAGCAGGCTCACAGGGCGTGGAAAGGACCCCACCACCATCACCACGTTTACTCTCGGCTGCTACGCAGTTTTTAAGGCTCTTAGAAGTGGACTTGCAACCGTCCAACTTTCGCTATGCTTCAGACGAAGAGATAGACCAAGTGGTCACAGTCGCCCTCGCCCTCAGATTGGGAGGCCCAGACGACTCATCCACAGCGAGAGTATCCCAGCACTCGGAGGCGGACGATCTTTCCATAGATCCGAACGACCTCGTGTTCAGCCCCAGGGACGATACCTTATCCGTCCATACTCGACCAACGTTAGAAAGCCTTCTTTTAATCTCCGAAGAAGAACCGCAATTCGGAGACCAACGAGAGTTATCCCCACTTAGCATCCTCACCCCTTCTACAGAAGCGGGCCCGTCTCTTAAAAGGAAAGAACGGGACGAGGAACAAGTTAGACCGGAAGTAAAGAAGCCGGTTAAGAAAAGGAAACGAATCCCCCACCGTCAGATTACGAGAGATCAGGAAGGAGATCCTGAATACTCTAGAATAAGCCTCCGTCCCCCCAAGTCTCTATGCAAACCAAAACGCTACCGTACCAAGTAGAGAACCTCCCCCTCCTATTATATAATCATGTCGCAACATATCAATCAGATCCTTGCCGACGGAATGACCTCATGGGAGGATAAGATCGCTGCCATCTTAGCAGAATTCAATGACAGGATGACGGACCTGCAAGCAGTCACCAACCAGGTGACACAACTCACAACAAGGAACAATCAATTACAAACGCAAGTCAATGCTCTCACTGCTGTAGCACCGGCAGGAGGAGGAACCTCTGCAGGTGGAGGAACATCGCGACGAGTAGAAGTCTTTGCTGACCCCGGAGAGTACGACGGGTCCAAAGCTAAGCTCGAAGAATGGTGGGCAAAGATTAAGGCTTGGCTTGAGGTCAACGCCAATACCATTGCCCCCAATTCTTATGAAGCAGTTGTCGCTGTTCTCTCACGTCTCAAAGGTGCCAAGGCGGGCGGATTCGCCCAAACACGACTACAACAAGGACGACACTATGACTGGGATACCCTGGTCGACGAACTGGAAGGGCTCTTTAGGAGTACCAACCAGAAGGACTGGGCATGCGCCCAATTGAACAAATGCTACCAAGGAGACTCCCCCACCGATGACTCCATCATCCGATGGGAAGCACTCTATCGCCAAGCGGCCATTGACGCCTCACACGCGGTAGAGCTTCTTGAGAAGAATACGCGAGGAGCAATCATTGCTCAAATTTTCAGAGAAGGCAATCGCCGAGCCTCGCCGTCTCTTTATCTACAAGAGATTAGATGAGTAGGCACGGCACAAGAGTCCCTTGATTTCATCAGGGGTAGAACTCAAAAGCGAGCTTCGGCTCCACAATTTTCGAAGCGCGACCCTAATGACATGGACATAGGGGCTGCTAACAAGGGCTGCTACAATTGCGGCAAAGAGGGGCATTTTACCAAGAATTGCCCGAGACCTATTGTCGCCTGTCCGCTTTGCAAATGACTAGGCGGCCAGCACAAGAAGGGCTGCAAGAAGGGAAGCGGCCGCAACGCACGTGAAGTGCACATGTCCTGGGAAGACGGAAAAAGCACCACAGATGATGAACGTGAGGTTCGCCAGACCTCAAAAGGAAAAGGCAAACGCCAGGACTTCTCAAAGTCCATACAAGGAATGAGTTTCGAAGAAGCGGCCACCTGGTTCAAAGATCAGGAGGCTATGCACAAGAAGTCGGGAAAAGCTTGAGCCCGTGGAACGAATCTGGGTGTTCCAAGGGTTTTTTCTCGAATAAGTATTCTCCCCTGTCAGTTGAGGAGTCGGACGACGATGACTCAGCTGACATACCTACCTTTACCTACACGTCAGGGGTGTCTCCTACGGAGCATGGCAGGGACGTTAAACCTGTGCTTGACTCCCCTTAATCTCCCAACTCGTCGATAAGCTCAAAGGAGCTAAGTTATTCACGAAAATGGATCTCCGATGGGGCTACAACAACGTCCGTATCAAAGAAGGCGATGAATGGAAGACCGCTTTCGTCTGCTACAAAGGAGCATTCGAACCCCTAGTCATGTACTTCGGGCTATGCAATTCACCTGGCACCTTCCAAGCAATGATGAATGAGATATTTGCCAATATGGAGGACGTGATAGTGGTCTACATTGATGATCTTATGATATTCACGAAAACAAACGACCAAGACGAACACGACAGAGTCGTGCACGAAGTACTGTGGAGATTAGAAGAAAATGATCTCTTCATAAAACCAGAAAAGTGTTTCTTCTCGAAGAAGGAAGTCGAGTTCCTCGGCATGATGGTTGGTGTCGACGGAATTAGAATGGACGATTCAAAAGTAAAAGCCATCTTGGAATGGCCAGAGCCAAAGAACGTCAAAGGAGTCCGAAGTTTCCTCGGACTTGCCAATTTCTACCGAAGGTTCATCAAGGACTACGCACAGCACGCTCGTCCTTTGAATGATTTATTAAAAAAGGACCAATCCTTCGAGTGGAAAGAAGCACAACAAGTCGCGTTCGACACGCTCAAAGAACGTTTTACCACAGCACCCGTCTTGGCATTCCCGGACATTGATTGTCAATTCCGCCTTGAAACCGACGCTTCAGACTACGCCACAGGGGCTGTATTATCTATATTAAAAGAAGACAAGTGGCATCCCGTTGCCTATTCCAGCCACAGCATGACGCCCGCAGAACGGAACTATCCAATTGCCGATAAGGAGATGTTGAGCATCATCCAAGCATTGGAAATATGGCGCCACTATCTGGAAGGCTCTCGTCACCAGTTTGAGATCTGGAACGACCACGCCAACTTGAAATATTTTATGCAGTCACAAAACCTGAATCGACGCCAAGCCCGTTGGTGGCAGTGGCTCTCTCGTTTCAATTACCTATTCGTCTACAAGCCCGGTGCGACTAACGTTAAAGCCGATGCACTCTCTAGGAGAGAAGACCACGCAATCGGTATAGAACATGACAACGAAGGAATCACGATGATTCCGCCGGAGCGGATACGGACCATACCGGTCGCAATCCACGATGAAGGCGAACAAATCCTACATTCCATTAAGAAGAAGATACACGTGCTCAAAGAGAGCGAAATTAAGGAACTATGCAAGAAGCACGGAGTATGCCGTGTTGATGAAGTATTACGCAACCAAGAAGGAAAAGTCTTCGTCCCTGATGACGAATCCATTCGCTTATCTATTATGAAAACCTGTCACGACTCTCCAGTCGCTGGTCACCCCGGTT
>JBBPRR010001440.1:0-10740 GCA_038093115.1 Hortiboletus flavorubellus | reverse complement strand
GATGCGTTCGAGGTAATGGTCCTTTTCCTTTTCCTTCAGGGCAATTGCTCGGGACAACTGCGCCGTCTGGTAATCGGCGTGGGCCTGTTCGAACGCTCGGACGTCGTTCTGGAATGCAGCGGCCACCGTTTTGGTGACTTGCAAAGCCGGAGCTTTGATGCCCTTTATGAAGGCAGGAAGCTGCTGAGCGTTCCTTTGTCCCTCCAAACGAGCGAGTTGTGCCGTGACCTGTTGGAAACGGTACGCATCGTCGCCCAGAGAGAGCATCTCCTTGCGAAGAACCTCCTGGTACTCCACTGGTATGAGCTCAATGAGCTCTGCCACTGAGGTGCATTGCATTGCTGCGTTTGCACGTGGAGCGATACGCCCAGACTTGATCGAATTGACCAAGTTGTTTGTATCATCGACCCTGGCCTCGTCAAGAGTAGGGAGCGTAAGCCCCGCCAGGGTATGAGTCATGGCTGAGACAGCCGGACTCGCGGCACGGTATGAAGGACCGGCAGAGGATGCACGACGAGTGAAAGATGGGAACATAGTGAGCAGGTAAAAGAAACAGGGGGGGAGTGTTTATAAAATGTAGGTGATGTCCTTCTATGTTGATAAAGAGGGGGCAGGTATGTCTGACGTCCTTTTTGTGAAAAGATCCGTCAGCATTTCAAGGGCAGATTTGTACATCGAGTTTGGTTACTGGGAGTTGGTGTCGTTTGACAAAGTCGTAGTCAATGCAGGAGAGGTCCACCCCACTATCAATTAGGGCATAGGAGTTGACAGTTTTCAAGGTGTGCCAGGGTACAATCAGTTGCAAGGGAATTCTCATAGATTTGCTTGTTACTGGTACAGATACAGACATATAGGTAAATTCTAGGGAGTCTCGTGTCGATCAAGGTTCCCCTTCTAAAAATCCCAAGTGAAGTGGACCCTAGCCACGGTTACTTCTTCATCATCATTGTCCAACTCAATAAGAGCTGGAGTTTCTTCTTTGGCAACCCATTGAACTTGTTTAACGGTGGGTTTCTTTGGTTCAGAGGGGAAGGATGGGCAAGCGGAGCTAAAGTGACCTGCTTTGCGGCAATAGAAGCAAAGACCTTTCTCTTGGCAGTGGCATCATTCTTCAGGAGTTAGTTTAGGAACTTTGATGGAGTCTACATCCATGGTGTCAGAGTCACAGAAGATCTTGGAGGAGGAGGAGTATGACAGAATGTAAGAGAAGGATTTGGTGTGTTAGTGGGCAACTTCTTCGGCACACTCCCACTGGGTTTGGAAGTGTACAGCCTTTTTGTACCAGTTGTCAATTGTATCAGGAGGAGTTTTCATCTGGAAGATTCATCGCATAAGGGCAGGGGGAATGGTGACGGAGTAATAGCCTATGAGAATGGCATGATCAGTGATTCCAGATAGGGCAACATTGTTCTGGAAGTTGGAGTTGAACTTGGTGAGGGAGGGGGAGTAGACAATTCATCTGTTTTTCTTTTGAAAGGTCATTCACTTGGTGGACAATCGAGCGATGACATTGTTCCTCTAATCATGGTGTTCAAAAGAAGTGTTAAATACAGTGCAAAAGTTGGCCCACATGCCAAAGTTGATGACTGCCCCATTGATGGCGCATTATCTGAAGGTGGAGGCCCAGGTAAGGGCAGATCCTTTGGTCATATAGGAGATGATGAAGGTGATTCTTTTGGGGTCAGAGTCATAGACAAGTTCATTTGTGTGAAAATAGAATTGTATGGAGTGGAGCCATTGGATGGCAGTGTCATAAGACTCATCATAGTGTTCTGGGGTTCTGATATGAAGTTCGGTGGGGCAGGCTGCCATGGCTGGTGGTGGTGGTCTAGGAGGAGGAAAATAGTTAGATGGGGGTCGAGAGAAGACTGGTTGTCTAGGGTGGGTGGGTGGAAAGGGGGGTGTGGGAGGATAAGGTAGGACTAGGGCAGTGGAGGTTTGGTGGGCAAGGTCAAGGTCTTCTTGTTCTTGTTCTAGAGAGAAAAACGGGAGGTCAGTAGTTTCAGGGCTGGTAGGGGTTCTTTCCTCAGGGGTAGAACTGTCAGAGGTTTCTTCCTGATTGGAACAGTGTAAAGATGTTAAGGGGCCTGAAGGAGACTAGGAGGTGGGAACCACTAGTCCCGGGCCAGAAAAGGGAGTAGGGGAGCGAGTATATTTGCCCCAAAAGGGACTCTGTAAAGCAGGTGAGTGAAAGATAGAAGTCCGGGGACTTACTTGACTAGTCCGATGCTAGTCCAGAAGATGTCCGAGGGAGATGCAGGAAATCTGGGAGTCTGGAGAGAGATACAGTAGATGATGACGGGGAAACGTTGAGTTCATGGTAAGCGTTGATGGTGGACAGTGATAGTGACAGTATGGTGGTGACAAGAGGTTCAAGCAGTTCATGAATCCAACCAAAAGTGTTTTCAAACTCTAAGGTACATGGCTTTATAGTCCAGGCATACCCGGGACTCACACTATGACCGATAGAGTGATATGTGTCAAGGGAAAATGGAAATGAAACAAAAAGGCATAAAACAGATCAAAACTCTAAATGACAGAAGTTAAATCTAAGAAAGGAAGCCGTCAGGCCCGAAAGGCCCAATTGGTCTTCGGCGGTACAAAAAACATAAGTAAGAAATCAGGATAATATGGAAGGTTGATAAGATAAGATTGGAAGGAACAGACCGGTGTAAATGGACTCGTATGTGAAAGTCCGTGTCGACCACATTAGACCAAGGCATCTGGACTAATAGTCCGTGCACCAATCCTCGGCGGAAGTGTCCGGTCTGAGTAGGAAAGGTCCGGAAGGTAATATCAGAGCAACGGGGAGATGATAGAAAGTGTCTGAGAAGGGGGATATGACCATAGAGACGCACCAGTCTCTACAACGGTATCCGAACCAAGTGGAGGTCAAGGGAGTTCATCAAGAAATGGTGGCAAGCTACAGCAATGGTAGTTGCAAGATCAAAGTTAGACCTTTTGTTACAGTTGGTCCAGATAGGGCCAAGCGTAGCCTTAGTCTTTTGTGGGTTCAAAGGTTCAACCTTCATTAAGGTTAAGTTCAAGGTTTCAAGGGAAAGAGCATCCACTCAAAAGTAGGATGAGGACTTAGAGAGCAGTTCAAGGAAGTGAAGTTGGATGTACTCCTAAGAAGATCTAACTTAGGGATACATGGTAGAGATGTCAGGTTTATATATAGTCAAGAAATGAGGATGACTAAGCAAAGAGAGACTCATAGAATGTTATGGAACATTCAAGAAGCAAACTGTGAGACAAAGATAAGGAAAGAAAGGGTGAGAACAGAAGAAATGAGATAAACATGGGAATTCACAGGATATGAGAGAATATGATGGAACATTGGGGAACATGAATGAATGTTCAAGAAAAAGGGGTTGATGGAAGGAAAAGAACAAATTGTAACACCTGCAAAGTGCCGGCCACTATGGAGTTTGCCAATTTGATAAGCAAAACTTTGAAGGAATCAAAAAATAGTTTAAAGGTATTTCAAGAGCATATAAAAGCTCAAGCAGACAAACACCAATCTGAAGCTCCACAGTATCAGGTCAGAGATAAGGTCTGGTTAGCCACAGATAACCTGTGCTTGACATGCCAATCCAAGAAGTTAACAGAATGGTGGCTAGGCCCCTTTCCCATTTTAGAACTCATGGGCCCTAATGCAGTTAAACTTAGACTTCTCAGGGGAATGAAAATCCACAACATCGTGAACATCTCTCACATTAAACCTTACAAGGAATGGTTGCCCAGTCAACCCATCATCTGGCCCAACCCAGTCAATATCACTGAAAATCACAAAGAAGTTCATGAAGTAGATTATTTGGTTGACTTTCAATTGAAGGGTTATTGCCTCAAATACCTGGTGCATTGGAAAGGCTTTGAAGAGACAGATTGTATATGGAAACCACTCAGGACACCATCCATGAATTTCACATCCTCCACCCAAATGCCCCATGAAAACTGTCCATGACCTTCATCCAGTTCAAGAAGTTATTTAACCCTTATGTGAATTATACCAAGTGCAAGTCACCACTCTTGAATCACCTGAAAGTCAATTCCTAAAAGGGGGCTAGTGTTATGATCAGTATATTTCCATACTCCTATGTTCATTGGATTTAATGTTTTTCACACTTAACAACAGACAATCTTATCTTTATCTTATCTCATTCCCATCTAACCTTATCTTGTGTATCATAGTCACCTTACCTCTTCACTCTGTTTCACACATAAGACTTCTCATCTTCCCCATTTTACATCTCCATTTCAGATCTATATTTCACCTTTTTACAAAAGCATTTGATCATGCTTAGAAAACTCCAGTCTAGTTCTCTTGGTGTTTTCCCCTAAAGCACTATAAAAAGGACTCTCTTGACCTGACAAGCCTCCTCTACATTCTCTTCTTGAGTCCCAGGATTTTTTGGCAACCTAAGGGAGCTACACTCTAGGGTTGTTTCAACATCCAGATGGATGAAGAGTCAACCTTACCTCATCTAAATGACATTTGATGAACTACTCTATCTCCTTTACTACTGTAATGGGTAGCTCATTGCATTCTTTCCCTTTGAACCCTCACTCTTCCACTATCTCTCCCCTGAGTAATCCTCCAACCTCATCTAGGTTGGTGCTATTACCCCCTGTATCCACTGCTTTAGCTGATATAACTGGTAAAGCAGTGGCTGATCATCTTTGTTTGGGATTAGTTAAACTAACAGTTCAAGGTGTTATCAAAGCCTGTGTTCCCTATCTTACAGAAATTATGGAAAGTCATTTTGTAACACAGAATCCACTCTTCTCTATAAAAGGAGGAAGTTGTCCTAAATCTACAAATCATAGCACTAAATCTGACTGCCATGAGTCAGATGGCAGCAATGAAGAAGAGAAAGCAGTGCCATCACCCAGGCAGAAGAAGCCTAGATCATGGGAGAAAACAAATCATTTACATATGAGTTACCCTACAAAAGAATGTTTCTGCTGCTGAACTACAAGATAGAATGCATTCCATCCATACCTCCAAAGCAATAACATTATTCCTACTGAACTCAAGGCAGAGCTGCCTATTTCAGCTTTGGTTGATGTCATCCAAGCTTTCAATCAAAACAACAAGGTGCCCCCCATGCTAGAAAACATTGCCCTTGACTGGGCCTTCCATCTGTTATCTGCATTACACTGGAATCATGAAACCATCATGATTTTATCACCTGATTTTCACATGAAGCTCAAAAGTGGGGCATACAAGGAGGTCATTTATTAGGAAGAAAGCATGAATTTACCTGTTCTTCATCATCTCTGCTGGCAGAAGTTGGTCTGCACATACCAAGCTTACTGCAAATGAGCCCTTATCAATGCAGCTACTTCTAATGAACAAGAACAAGTCAAATTCTCCCTCCAAGCATTGGAGGAGAAGCATCTGAAAGGTAAGAGCAAGATTTCTTATCATTTTGGGATATGCAGTCCTTTAGTTGAAACTTATTTTTCAATCCTTACCCTCTTGCTTAGACAGTTGTGAGGCACAAAAGAATCATGACAGAAAACCACTTCTGGAATCCAGAGACATGGGATACCATTGTGAAGATCATCACTATGCTTGATGTTAAGGGAATGAGTGGTGACAAAATAGATAGTTCTCCCACCTGAAAGCCAAAGGGCCTTCAATGCCTGGAACTTACTTGGTTAAGCCTGTTGATTTCCCTCTTATTCAGGTCTGTCAAGAGTTATGAGTCAGTCATTAGGATCAAAAATATGTGGGAACAGATTGACAACTCTTCCTTTGTGCACCATTGGAAGCCACAGAGCAAAGATACAAAATCAAGGCTATAGGAAATATATCTACAGGATGTAGTGGTAACTGGAGTAGAGTCTTATCTCAATGTACTATAGTAGTCAGTCACTGAGGTGTAAAGCTAAGAACAGCCAGAAAAGATACATATGATTAGCAAGCAATGCATAGCCACTATTGTATCCAACAAGGGCTAGTTGGGAGCCTTCCTCATAATTGGTACAATGATAATTGGTTCTGGGGGTTGGACTCCAAAGCCCACAAGATGCTCATGGCCCAAAAGGAAGTTGTCACCCCCACCCTGGTATATTAACATTGCATGATCTTGGCTTGACCTTATACTCTGTTGCAGAAACCATGGGCATAGGTAGAACCACTGGAGCCCCACCTGTCAGGTTCGCTAGAACTGCGGCACGGATACAGCATGAGGCACATTGATTGCTAGAACAGAGAATGCTAAGTAATCCAAGTTGGTTGAACGGGAATGCTGTACCTAGAACAGAGAAGCACGACATTAAGAAGAAAGAGGGAGCGGGGCGACAAACTATTACTAAGAGCTTCGGATTACAAAGAAACACTCAGGGGATCAATGAGTGCACAGGCCTCAGGAGTCAGACCGTCTCATAACATTACCCCCCCTCCAAGGATTGCATCTCGCAATTGTTTGGTTGTTCTTTAAGAGCATCAAACCACGTCTCTCCATCTCGCTGGCAGCGGCGTTCATCACGTTCAAAGGTTCCCTCCTCCCAGTTATACAACCATCTGGGAACATGAGTCGGTTGGGTGAGATTTTCGATGGGGTGAAATCGTAGGTGCATGATTGGCACGGGTCGAGGTTTAGCAGGGTGAAGTCGGTGGAAAACGGCAATGGCCTCCCATGCATATACAAGTTCAGACCCTTTTTTCCATTCCCACTCCTCATGAGGAAACCCTTTCCAATGAATAAGATATTCCAATGAGTTGCGTTGAAGGCAAGAGTCGAGAATCTCTTCGATTTCCTGCTCTTCAACTCCTTCGACTAGGTCAGGGGGAGGTGAAGGGGGTTTTTTCTGAGAGGGAAATGCAGGGGGAATGTATGGAGATAGGACGCACTCATTGAAGACAGGGTAGATCGTCTTCCAAGTGGGAGGAAGGCGAAGTTTGAATGTGCTCTCTCCGTGCTTACTAAGGATGACGAATGGACCATAACGTTTATCGTCAAGCTTCTTGGTGGGGCAATCAGAAATAATGTGGGTGGCTTCCAACCATACTTTATCGCCAACCTGGAAGTTCCGCGAGGGTAGCCGTTTTCGATCATAGGCCCATTTCATATCATCCACCACTTTCTTCAGCGCTGCCTCTGCCTCTGTACAAATTTTACTCATCTGGTCAGCGAACTCTTGAGCTGCCTCAACTCGGCCCTCCCTCCTCAGATGACTCCCTTTCCAGGGGTGCTGCCTGTTACAGTTTTTCTCCTGTCTCATGGCCTATATCTTTTCTGCTTTCGACGTATCGCTCCCTTTGTACTTGGTATGTATCGAGTTTATTGGGAACACTGTTTTTTTCTTGTTAGTCCAATTCACTCCATGTTCGTTGTCCTTTAATTGGTTCCTTTGTTTCCTTTCTTGCATTATGGACTAATCCCTCCTCGGCCAATTCTCTTACATCGACCTCGTAGTTCTTGATCTTCACACGTACTTGGTGACGCGTCCCCTTACCTAAACATTCCTCGACTTTCTATGAAGTTCTCTAATGACACGTCCCCTTGTATATATACTAGACTGTCTGTACTTGTACTTCCTTACACTCGTTCTACGCAATCTAGCGTGCTCTTGTGTCCTCTTGTCCAATTGACAAAGACCCTCGTCCTCAGTAACCTTCGTCCTCGATCATCGTCTCTTATAACACTTCGAACCCTTGTTCTTCGTAACTTGCTCAGACGCTGAGTCTCTTTGTAAGTACCTCCTGAGGAGTACAAATCCTTCGCATATTCCTTTGTGTATGCTTCGCGTAATAAAAGAACGAGTGTATCCTTTTGTCCCTCCTATCTAGGAGCAGGACACCCCCACTAGCAAAATTTCCGACCACACTAGCCGAGCCCTTCACTGACGCTATGGGCTAAACGAAGACAACACATCGGACATTGACATTGACCCACAAATCACTGTAACCCCAGGACCTAGTACCCCACAGCAACACAGAAACCCTCGCACCCCAGCCAACCCATTGACACTAGATCCCTTTGCCAATCTCATGTCTCGCCCCACTGAATTAAAAGCAGCCCTTCCCACTGACTTTTCTGGCGAACCTGCTGACGCCACGTCATGGATTAAAGCCATGCGCACTTACTTTGCCATCAACCCGAACCTATACACCCTCAACTCTCAGAAGATCATGACCACGTTGAACAAAATGAGTCAGGGACAAGGAGTCTCTTTTTCAGAAATGTGGTATGATAAGATGGCCAACACTAACATCATTGCCCTTGACAAAACCTTCGATAAGTTTGTTGAAAACTTCGAATCCACCTTCTTTCCCTTCGATACCAAAGCGACCGCTCGCCACAAACTCTCGAAATTCTCCCAGAAATCTTTCCGCCATACCGACAGAGTCACTGATGATGGCTTCCAAAAGTATATCATTGATTTCCAGAACCTTTCCTCCCGTGCTGGAATCACCGACAATGTCACTCTCATCGACCAATTCTCTTTAGGACTTGATCAACAACTTGCTACTATGATCCTCTCTATGGTGACCATCCCCACTACTGTAAAAGAATGGATTGAGAAGGCCAAGACGTTCCATGCACAGAAAATGCGGATTCTTGCCCTAAAAGGTGGCAGATCATTCACCCCCATGTGACCCTCATCTTCTACCCGAGACCCCAATGCTATGGACGTTGATGCCGTCTCACTTTCTAAGCTTACTCCCCAAGAACGAGCCAAATGCATTCGAAAAGGACGATGCTTCCGATGTCGCAATACTGGACATAACGCCTTCCAATGTAACAAACCTCACAATTTTACCCCACGACCCCCTCACCCACAAAACATCCATACCATTGAAACCACACCTTCCTCCTCATCCACTCCCCCTCCCGCCGAAACCTCCTCACCCCTTGCTGTCTTCGTTAACTCTCTCAAGACCAAGGGAAAGGACGAAGGAGAAATCCTTCAGGTTCTTCAGATGTGCTATGACGAATCTGAGGCCAACAAGGAGGAAGTTTCTGTAATCCATGTAGAACAGGATTTTTAAACCAGGAAGTTGCCTCAACGTCTCCTTCCCATTCTATCCGTCATGTAATCATAGCTCCACGAAATGAACGCACCCTTCAATTCCCAGTAAAGCTACAAGTCGGAAAGCAAATTGTCGCCACCACCACTCTCATCGATTCCGGAGCTACCGGAAATTTCATTGACCTCAGACTCCTCTCTCATATGAATTACTCCTTGCAATGCCTCCCTGAACCCCTGGAAGCTTATAATGTGGACAGCACTCAGAATAAGAAAGGCACTATCCTTTGGCGAGCTCGACCTCTGATCCATATTGGAAAACAACCCAAACATATTGAATTAATGGTCCTTTCCCTCGGTCAAAAACAAATTATACTTGGTATGTCTTGGTTACGTTCTCGAAACCCTCAGATCAACTGGTCCACTCACACTATTTCCCTCCCAAACAATATCCCTTCCTCTCCTTCCACTGAGGAACTTCCTTGACGTTACCTTCTTCGACTCCTTGACTTGGACGTAGACCATGAAATCTCCACTCTTTTTACCGAAAGATATCCCAATGGGGTTGATGCGTCTCTGAGTGAGTACCTCCCCCAGAAAGGTGAAACCATCAACAAGGTGACGCTATCCACCCAACTTGCCCAAGAAAACAAACCGGCTGAAATCTCTCTTCCCTCCTAGTGCCACGACTTCAAAGACAGCTTCTCTGAGAAGACTTATGATCAACTTCCTCCCCACCGCCCCTTTGACCATACCATTGACTTGAAACCTTCTTTTGTCCCAAAAATCACCGAGGTATACCCTTTGAACCCTAAAGAACAAGAAGCTTGTCGATTGTTCATCGAACGAACATCTCAAAACTGGTCGTATTCTCCCCTCGAAATCCCCTCAAGCTGCCCCATTCTTCTTTGTTCCTAAGAAGGATGGTTCTCTTCGTCCTTGCCAAGATTACCGATATCTTAACTCCCACACCATTTGCAACGCATACCCCCTCCCTCTTATCCCTGAACTCATCGACGACATGAAGGACTCCACTTGGTTCACCAAATTCGACATCCGATGGAGATATAACAACATCCGAATCAAAGAATCTGACCAATGGAAGGCAGCTTTCATCACACCCTTTGGACTCTTCGAACCCACAGTTATATTCTTTGGTTTCTGTAACGCACCCCCCACATTCCAAGCTTTCATGAACCATATCTTCACTGACATGATTGCTGAACGCTGGCTTAAGATCTATATGGATGATCTTGGTATTCACACCAACGGTGACCTAGCTCTCCACCATGAACGCACCTATCGAGTCTTACTTCATCTTCGTGACCACGGACTCTCCCTGAAATTAGCGAAATGTATCTTTAATGCTCCTTGCATCGAATTCCTAGGCATGATCATTGGTCAGGGATTAATCCAGATGGACCCTGTCAAGACATTCGCTATCCGTGACTGGAAACCTCCCACCTCAGTCAAAGGAGTTCGCTCCTTCCTTGGTTTCACTAATTTTTATCGGAAGTTCATCACTAACTTCTCCCACACTGTTGCCCCATTAACTCTCCTCACTCGCAAGGATATCTCCTGGAACTGGACCTCCCTCCAACAGAAAGCTTTCGACTCTCTCAAATCAGCTTTCGCCTCCACTCCCGTTGACCTGCACGAAACTAGTTCCATGCACGCACATAGCAAAACAGTCACCCGAGAAACAGAATTTCCACAGCTCCCTGTGGACAATACCCCTTGATACCATGGGGAATG